>JAADVF010000899.1:0-11743 GCA_023334555.1 Elongisporangium undulatum | reverse complement strand
TATTTCATATTTAGCATTGAGTGTGTACGAGTATCTGCTATCTGGAGTTTGAATTTAACTTTGGAAACGACAGTAGCTCGGTCGATGTGACAACAATGAATACAATCAATTTTGGGACGAGCGAAGACTCGTCAGCTTGTGTTTTAGCATCCAATTGCGTACGGAATATGTGCTTTCTGATATTCTCTCATTTAGAATATGTTTATTCATGGACGATTCTCCTTCTCGCCGTTACTTAAAAGTCAGCAAGTATTGCAGCGTTCGTGTCCTATTGTGTGGTTGGATGGATCTCAGACGACCAAGATTCATGAATCGCCAGTTGATATCCGCAGCGTCGCTCTTGCTTTTGCAACGCTCATCGGAACCAGTCGCGATTATGCGTAGGGGGAGAAGACAATCTGGCCAAGCGCAGCACCATTGGCCCATAGAGTTAGCTCACAGACATCAGCTTCATGAGGTGCTCTGTATGGCCATGGGTTTCTCATGTAGTTCCCCCCACCCGCGCCATTGCCATTGCAATCTCTTGTTGGCGCGATTCTGGAAATGGCTCTTTATAGCCAATCACAGGTAACCTGTAAGAAAACCTTGATTTATAGGTTTGCTAGACAGGAAGAAGTATCGATTGGCCTGTCAATCTCGAGGAGCATGGAGAGGAGACTGCGACCGCCATGAGATCGAAAAGGAGAGAGAAAACGCGAGAGAGACAACAGCAACAACTGCAGCTGTATCGCTGGTTGCAGAGAGTACCGACACATCTCCAGATCACCTGTGGGTAGCCCCACTAGCCCCATGAGAGCGTGAGGCTTCGACGACTTGATTGATTGCTAGCCGTTAAACCAAGACAACGCGCCAGAAAACCAGGTCCTTTCTTTTCTGAGCGCATTGTGATCAGCCAGCCTAGAGACAGTGACGCAAGCTTCTTGTCGGCAGTGAGGCGCAGATTTGGTCCCGATCGTCGTCCTGGCGCTCGGAAGGGACGTTCATCGGTACATGGATGCCCCAGTAAGTGCGTTGTCACGAGCGATCACGCAGAGCTACGTTTGTCTTCGATCTCGTAGTCCCAACGTCAGCCACCGCGTTGATTTGATGTGTGCTCTTTCCCTCCCGGAAATGCCCTGGATGATATCAGTCGACGGGATCTCCCAGCACCTGAGACGACGGCGAGCCTCTCAATCGCAGGACTTGAGCGGCACCAGTCACTGTCGATGGGCCAGTATTCCAATCTGCTTTAGAGCAAACTTTGGATTGCAGAGATGAGAGCCAACAGTTGAAACCGGAATTGAAGTGTCAAATGAAGCTATGGATTTTGTGGCCGTTACAATCGTCTAGCACTGCATCTGTTTGTTGTCAAGACTGAAGTTCAAAGCGTTTTGAATGCTCGACTCCACCATGTACCGAGTATATTGTTGTGGGACAAGCTTGTCTCTTTCCACGTTGATTGCAAATACATGGCTAAACATTTTCCTCGAATATTTAGAACACAAACAAGAACTGTATCGATCAATAGCCCAATTGGGAAATGTTTCTTCAGTCGCCAGTGGCGTTTGTGTGTGCACTGAACTGCTTTATCAACCAGTGCAAGTATGGACAATGGATTTATTTTCGATTCATTTATTTGCAAGAATTGTCCGGTTGAATCTTTGGTGCGATGATTGATATTGGGCATTCCGATATCTAACCAAGAACTGTTGAACTGTCTTCCATAGCAAAATGTGATCGACCGTAGCCGTATCTATCACATCGTTGTTCATAGGTGGATACATCATGTCGAACGCTGTAAGAATCCTTAGGGCATCGCTGTCAAAATTCATTTCATTGTGGACGATTCTTTAGTGGGCAAATGAATGGATTCAAATTTGACCTGGCAACATTTGGCGCTGGTGTTCAGGTTGAATACACAATAGCACACGGAAATATCATAATTTCCAGGTTATCGTTGGAGAACAAGGACATTCCAGTCAAATTGTGTTTAGTTTCACCAAATACGATCGCAGCTGAGTTGGCCTTTTTCGTGTGAGTGCCTTATTGTGTCCACCAAACGTCTGAAGACATAGACGTTGCCAACAAGTTGTGATGACGAATGTGCGGAAAATATGCACAAAGGGTTGATCGTGTCGTCGTCACGCTTCTTGCCAGTCCATATACAATTTGTGCTGACGTAAGGTTTGGCTTCAATTCGGTCATTTGGCTCTGTCCTCGCTCGGACGAGTTGTCTTTGTGAATGCTCAAATTTTTGTACATGCTAAGTTACGCTCTCGTGGTGCAACATACACGGATAAATATATGCTCAACCCAACTACAACATGTGATCTCGTTTCAGATGGATGCTCGAGCTGTGTGAATTTTTCATCTGGCATCCCAGCCCGCTATCCAGTACATGAAAGCGACGTAGATGTCGGAACACTGTATCGCAGTCGAAGCTGATATTGTTTGCAATCCCGTGTGTTTGCAATAATTATCCAATGAAGGGTTGCTTGGTGGACAAAGGTCAGTCTGCTTCCTCGTGGAAATTTGTCGAGGGCTTTCATTTGTATATCATCAAAATGCGGAAACGTCTGCACTTCAGTATGGACAGTATTTCCATTTCGAATTAACTCGCATCGAAACCATTTAGACTTACCTTTATCAGCCGCCCATGCGTCTGGTTCATCAAGTGCTCAATGTTCGCAAACAAATATACTACTCAAATAAAGTTTACTGGGGTGGCCGTTATGCCTTCGTTAATACAGTATTTATAGGTGGTGCTGGAACCATAAGTCAGTCCTCGGTTCAAATGCGTATCCAAGATTTTGTGGTCTGACTCCAAATATTTCAATGAGTTACTGGGGGCAAACATTTGCAAATATCATCATAAGGACGTCGACGAATGTGATATGTCCTGGTCAACACCACAATTTCTATTATGTCGTATGTCTACTACATGATGGTAAATGGTCATTGATCTAATCCAATTGAGAGCATTATGACTGTTGGAGTTTTGTGTGCTTTATTGTGCATGTTTGTGTTTGGTGCGTGAGAAACGATCGAGATGTTGGATCGGTGGCTCACAGCGCTTCAAGAAATTCGGAACCAAGGCTATCGATTTTATTGTCCATTCCAAAGCAACGAATTCGGTCAAACATTAATGCCACGATTAAGGAGCTTTCTCAAACTGCAACTCCATACAATTTTGATTAGCGCGAGAAGTGAACGGACAGACAGTGACTCCCTAGGACTCACAGAGCACTATCAAATGATGCAGTGGCACACTTGTACTTGTTTTGAACTGTGGATACTTATGCGATTCTAGCCTTTGCCGTGTGCGATACCAGCCACAACAGAACAGCGCGATGAACCACGCGAGTGCAAGTGCGTAGATGGCTCGTGTAACCGTACATCGCACCAAGCTGGTACATTTGAAGAGTGCGCCGCATCTTTTCGCACGATTGTGCTTGAAAAGATTAGCCCGCACAAATACAATCCAACACGATGCTGTGAAATGATCTCTCAGCATGAATCGATGTCGCGTTTTTGCCAGTTTGGAGTCCAGTTTACCTTTGCACTTGCTGTGAGCATGGAATTCCGTGACCACCATTTCGATGCGACATTGACGTAATGCAAGTTTGAGGCATTAGATACGAATGCGATGTTGCAAGTTGGTGGCCTCTAGTTATCAAAGCGGGAGAGTTCTGCCTTGAGTTCAAAATGGGCTCACGCACTTTTCAATTCGAATTAAGATACGTCGGCTATGTGCCAAAATGGATTCCAACGTTTTTTCATTTAGCTAATTGCGATTTAAATGTGTGTGTTTTTGGGGATTTCGATAGCTCAAGCGTTCTGAAACAAACCACCGCATCGTGCAGCACAAATGACGACACCGAGCAGCAATAGTTTGGTTTGGCTTGATTTGTGGGTGGAATTTATCACAAAGTTCGTTACGGTAGCCACGCATGAACGAACAATATTCATGTAAGTCCGAGGAAGCTGACGAGGCTGAGCGAACCCCAAGGAGGCATACTCTTCCTACGTGATGGCCAACAAATGAACAGCAGTCGTTGCGCCTGACTCCTCAGATTGGTCATCCCGAGTCAGCGTGGCTCACTGAATCGTACGAGACCGAAAGCTCACTGGAAATCAGCTGGATGTATTGTATTCAAGGGAGAACTCCGTCAAGATTAGTATTCACAAGTGCCGATCTGTCATTGCAGTCCTTCTGGGATGGCGCAAGCTGGGAGTGGCTCGGTGGCTCTCTGTACGATCTGCTCGGCCCTGGTCTCCAGTCCAACGAGCGCTGCTCGCAGCGGAACGACGACGGTCGGTGACTTGGGCGTCTCCGTCAGGCAAAAGCCAACGATGTCTCAGGATCAAAGTCGCTCCAATTACGCAGTTCTGACGCCCTGCGCACGAGAGGGGACACGGGCGTCGATGGCATCTGGTGCGCCGCGTACGGCGCGCTGGCCTTGTGGCTGCCACGCGGCGGTCGCCACGACGGACTTGGCGGTGGCGGATTCTCAGCTCGTCGTCGTCTGTCACACACTGGTGGCTCTTGAAGCCTCGGGGCGATGGAGAGTCGGACATGGTGAGCTCGTGATGCATGTGCTGCATGTCAAAGTGTTGCATATGCAGCATCGTATGAGTCGACGGCGAGTGCGAAGGACTCCCTGCAGCGGTGGCGGGAGGATCCTCATCGGTCGGCTTTGGCTCGCCCTTTATCTGTCTCCCTCGTTGCGTGTTGTGCGCGCGCGTGCGCTGCTTGTGCACCTTCCAGGCTCGCGTGCGGTAGCAGCCGTTGAGCGCAATGTTCTTGGGGCTTCTTGCCACCACATGTGGCGTAGGACTCGGCGCACACGCGGTAGATGATGAAGCGGCCGCGATCGTCCAGTGTCTGCGCGGCCGGGTCGCTGAAGACATAGGTGGGCCACGCATGGACCTTGGGCGGGGCCATGGCCCTCTGGAGCGGCGTGGGGTGAGTCAGAGGTCGCTCCACGAGGACTCTGTGTCCTAATTAGTCTGGTAAGAGCTATTGGCCAATCACAGTCGATTGTGGAAAATCACGAAATCACGAAATCACTGGGTTGGTAATATATGCAAAATATCAAAAGCGGAGTGAAAGGAAAACTGTGACAACGGTTGCGCAACGACCTCTGCTGCACCGTAACTGGGTGGAAGGATTTAACCTGCTTGGGTATTTGGGGAAAACAACGCGACCACGTCAAAGCAAGCCCATGCTTTGACACTGTTCCGACGTTAAAACATCGGAACAGTGTCAATTGGCTGCCGGTTCGCGCACCAAATCCGGTCGTGGACTGCAGCAAGCCATCGGCAAATCGCGGCACTCCTTGACTTTGCGGCTGGTCGTGCGTCTCCGGCACCCGAGCGTGTGCAGCTGTCGTTTGGATTGCTGATCAAAGATGATGGTGTCGTGTCTATGTGGTCGCAAGGTCGTCCCAAAACCAGCCGTTGATTGGCTGAAATGGGTTTTCTCGTGGCTTAAATCGAAGGCTGAAAGTATGAGGAGCCCCCCCTCCCCCTCAGTTCAGGATCTCCTTGGCTATGGCTCCGACCAAGGCCGTGGCGTGGCCGGAGAGCATTTACGAGGACGCCGATGTGCTTTCGCTGGACGAGCAAGGGCGGTTCATCCTCTGCCGCGTGTGCGCTGAAAGCTTCGCGGCCCTGGGCGGCAAGACGCCCAAGCCCGTGACCATGAACGCGTGCTTCCGCATGCGAGCGTGGGAGGTGCACAAGAGGCGCACGCGAGCGCATCGAAAGACCCGCAGCATCAGCTCTCCGAGAGGTCGGATCTCCTCACCCGTCGGGGACCCGTCTGCGGCGATGCCCAGCCAAGAGAGCGAGCGATTAGCGCAAGACTCGCTGTTCGTGCAGCAGGCGGCGGCGACGCGAAGCACGGCGATGCAGGAGTTTAATCTCCAATACGCCCACTTCACGGACGATCTAGCCATTGTGGAGAGCTATGGTCGGACCTCAGAGGAAAGACCAATGAGCTTCCAGCATCTACTGGCATCTGAGACGGGAGTCCCTTCGGCCACTGTCGGCGGACACCAGAACGGCGTCGTAGCGGAGCAGACTTCTGCTCAGATCTCCGAGGTGAGTGTGTGGTAGATTAAGGCCAGGCCTGCGCACGGGATGACTCATCAATGCCGTCACTCGACCCAGATCTCACATGGGCTTGATCGAATCTTGAATCCGATGGCCATGGATTGGGAGGACAAAGCCGAGCCCAAAGAGAGCAGTATCCGATTGCGGAAAAGGACGGACAAGCGGCAGCGATCTTCATGCTCTGAAGAGGAGGGTGCGTTCGCCAGCGCTGGTTGCAGCGCCACGCACGCGTTGTACTGGAAGACGATGCGCGAGCTCTTTTCCAGCAACAATGGCTCTATTAAGCGGAATGGCGCGCGGCGGAATTCTTCATCTCAATCTCCGAACGACGACACCGATGGCGATGCGTGGAGCCACTGAAGTTCTGCATCCATCCGACTGTTGCGCGGCTGGAGTGATTGCATACCTGTATCTTTGTATTGAGTGTAACTAACTGAATGGGAGTCTTGACTCGACATTACACCCGACACGCGCTCGGCTGTCTGGGAATTATCTTGGTCGCACATGGATGAATGATCGTTGCACTGGGTCTCCACAATACATCAGGCTTGTGAAACACAGAAGTCGGATCCTTTTGTGGCCCCAATTAGGGGTTTGGGGTGGATGCCAGTCGTGTCTGAAACTCGGGTCTCTGAGGAAGTCCCAGTCGAGTCCGAGTCTAAAGAAAGCCAGGCGCCATCACTGACCACTCGCGAGAGTCTCTCAAGCGGACGTGAGCACCTTGTTTCCAACGCTGGGTACGAAGGCTCCAGGAAGTCCCGTCTCAAGCAGAAGCCAGTGAGTGCCCTCTACGCTGTGGCCAGAATCCGACCCTGGGCCGCTCGCGTTACCAGAGTAGGCTACTGCTGAGCGCGTGGGTCGCCGCATGCGCAGCTTCCAGTCGGTGGTTGTCGCCATGCAGTTGCCCAAGTTCCAGTCCGTTCAGGACGCTGATCATAACTTCGTCCAGATCGGGTGGTCTGGCAGACATCGGACGTTATCGTCGTCGTGTTCCTGGTCCTCGCTTACCCAAGCATTGCTGCTATAATCCCTCGCATCTCCTGCCGCGTGGTCTGCAGATTTTCCATTTCTGGATGAAGAGTCGTTGTGCTCTGTGCAGATTGCGGCATGTTGCATTGCGAGTGCGTTTGGTATGAGAGACGGTCAAGCGCGAATGCGGATTCGTTCATCCACCGGAGGTCTGTCTCGGACACTCGTCTCAGGGGACCAAGTCGGCCGACCCCAAACACAGTTGAAGAGGCAACGTAGCTGGAAGAATGATACTAGCAGATGGATGGACGTTCGAGGGGCGGTCCCTGAAGGTCGAGCATAGGATCTGTATTGAAAACGTGTAAGCGATGTCAGCAGCTGAGTGGGTTATTCATCTGAAGCATTTACCCAAGGTTGGGTATTTTGATCTTGGTCATCAACCCGGGTCAGGTTTCTGGATCTGAGCCTGACCCGAAGGTCACTCACTGCACGGCGCAAGTCGCTGCCCTGATGCTTCACGTTCATCCAGGGGGTGGAGGCCGCGGCCAGTCAGGAGAACTGGCTGTGGAACGAGCATCTGGAAGCCGTCATGCTGCACGGCGCTGGATGTGATCGGACAGCTCGCAGTGTACTGGGGACAGGACACGTTCCACGCGCAGGCCGTGCCGATCCTGCTCCACTCGCTCAAGGATGTGCAGATGCCGCGTCTCCAGGCCCAACCTCAAAGACATGCTGAAGCAGGCGCTCAGCGTCCTGCAGAGCGCGCACGACTCGCAGGATCAGGTTATCTCTCTGATCACGTCCATCGCGACGGTCGCCGGCCCAGCCTTCCGGCACTATTGTGTGCTGCCGTCGGGTTGAGCGGGATTACGCTCGAGTGGATCGATCTGGTTGTGGTCAAGGAGGCTTTTGTAAACGCCGCGCTGGAGATCATGAAGATCATGCTCTAGACGCAGAACACGCCCATTATCGTAGGCTACGCGTGGATTTATGCGCGCAGCTGCAAGTGCCTTCGCAAGGACTTCCATGCTAATGCCAAGTAGCAAGCCGAGTTTGAAGGCGATCCGGCCTCGCTTTGCAGCAGCACGGGCGGCAATGACAACGACAACGCGCTCTGCACGGCCTCCAACTGCGCCATTCAGTTGTCCCAGGCGAATGACAAGTGCCTGAGCATCTGCACGTCCCTGGAAGTGAAGGCCACGGACCTCAAAGAGGCTTTCTTTCCGTATGCGGAGCAGGTTACGCAGATGCTGGCACCGATCATGACGGCCTCAATGCACTCGGACACCCGTTGTCTTTAGTCAACTCCATGTCTGCGCTCATTCTGATAACGACAACACCGCCAAGATAGTCTGTGGCCATTTGTCTGGGCCTCAATAGGGGATCCGTGTCTACGTCGGGGTCCTTCGACACGCGTAAGTACCAATGGTCCAGTTCTCTGCTCTTGTTGGGTGAAACTCGCGGTCTGGACCACGCTTTCATGGCGTTTGTGTGGACCTTGGATCTCATCATTCGAAAGCACGCCATCCTAGCAGAATGACTCCACTGGACGCGCACTTCTGGCTGCCGGTATTCATTGTCAAGAAAGGTCCGTTCTGCCGATCTCCAATCTGGAAGACCCAGTCCGATGGAATTCAAGACTCTCGCATACCCACAGTGACCACGTAGATACCAATACGACGGTCGCATCATTGCGTCCGAGGTGGTTTCCGCCTGGGTGTAGTTTGCTAGCTTCGTTTCTCGTTGCGCTCCGCTTCAAAGATCTATCAGCCACGCTGATACACAATAATGGCCGTACCGACCAGTCCAAACAAATGCTAGCACCGGGGCAAGCTTTGATTTCCCTCCGGTAAGTGCGACCACAAAGACAAGAGAGTCAAAGCCCCGCGTCTGCCACGAGACTGCGCAACGTTGCTGAGCTCCTATGATTCACAATGTACCAACCGGTCAGTTCTCTTGGGTAAGACCATGCGCTCGTTGGCGTTTGGCCTCTGATCTCGTCTATTTCCAGCTCGCGAAGCAATTGGACGACCAAGGGAGCAACTGATTATAACTGTGGCGGTATTACTTTTAGATGCGCTCCTGGTCGCGTTGATGGGCCCGTCCACATGAACATCGAAGATCAAGAATGGAAGGTACTCTCTCGTGGTTTTTGCTGCAAGAAACTACTTATGTGGAGGCATCAAGTGTGGGACCTTGTGGATTCCGATACAATGGTTGCAACGCTGCGTCAGACACGGGTGCTTATATAGCGTTGTGTTCAGCTCAAAATACCCACCGACCGTTGAAGCAAGAATGACATTGTTAAATGCACGTTGATCTTCTTGTTCACCGACGATATGTAAAAGAAGAGGATCTGCAGCCTGTCACCATTGTGAGACAGTGGCGAATGGATTTATGTGCAGCGTTTCTTCCAAGCCAGGATTTGTTATTGAGCCAGCGCTGTGAATTTGAGCACCCATCCAACCACATTATATAGCAACTGCGGTAGTCCTCAGTCGGTCTTGGCGTCTTTGCCTGATGAGGCGAGGATCTGTCTCCAAATGACACCGTGGAGCCTAGTCTACGATGGGGATTTCGTTGATTGGTACGGGTTATTATGAGAACTGATCACCCTGGCTTCAATACACCTATGATGGATGCTTTTATGGACGGTGGCGTCAACGCTAAACCAAAAGCCGGCATTGTGAGCACAATCAGCGTCAAGCGATAGTCACTGTCTATCTACCTCTTTGGTTTGGAGTATACCGCTCACGTGATTTGTCTTTTGGCTGTCTCAGGATCCGCATCAGAGACTTGACACTCCGACCAGACTGGCGACGTGAACTTCGTTTGTATCTGGGATTGTGTTCAAAGCACGTTTTGTATACTAGATCCAAGTGCGGTCAAGAGAAGACTCCACGCGCTTTCTTTGAATTCCTCGTCAAGGGACCACTGGGGCACGGAAAACAATACGCCATCACGCTCGCCTCAGGATACCCAGTCGGCCAAGGCCATGAACATCATCCCGCATTCTTCAAACCAATTCTCTGAGTTGACAATCGCGAACATGAGATCAGACGGCGTAAACAAGCTGGCCTCTTGCGCAATACGCTGCGGACGACGAGCCACGTCAAACAAGATGCTGTCGTTTGCGTTGGCCCTCACGCAGCTGTTGTCGTTATACTTCCTCTCGATCATCGGTGCCGTGATGCAGCCCACTTTGATCACGAACGGCATTTTGGACAGCACACCGCATACGCTGTTTCATCCGATCGTGGCCAAGCTCACGATACACTTCTCCTCAATTGAAACCGCGCCTGCGCCTCAGGTTGACACACTCAGCGACGTTAGCAACCTCAAACACTATGAGTGCGTGAGCTAGCGGCAGACAAAGAACTGCACACCGCAAGGCCAGCGCGAGCCTGCGACGACCAAAATTGCTCCGTCGTCGTCAAAGCCGGCAGCTCCGGCTAATGTGAGGTGCGCCACAAGCTCACAGGTGAAACCAAGCACGTGATGCGCATGCACTGCGGTTCGCTGCGATGTAATGCTGACTTCAGCTGCGATCAGTTCCGGTCGCTGGGATGCTACAGAGCTCTCGCCACCGACAATGCGCACGGCACCAACTTCTCGTCCGGATCCAACTTCCAGGACCTGCGGTAACTGCGAAATATCAATAAGCTGCTGGATGGGAATACTGCAGTGACTGTTGTAGGCTCCAAGTGCTCGTCGGATCTCTCCTTTGTGCGCGGCATCGTGTACGTTCGTTATCTACGATAAACTGCTGCTGAGCGCTTTCGTGACCGTTCGCTCTTTGCGCGCACTCGGCTGCACTCTACCCATTGAGATATGGTACAAACCGTTCGAGAGCATTGTAGACCACAAAGCTATTGGTGGCCGAGTACGGCGTGTATCTCCGTGATATCACTGACCAGTGTGCAACTACAACAAACTGCACCCAATCTTCTACAGCGTGTTCGACTTGGTGGTGCTGGACGCAGGCAATGTTGCAGTGAAGGACCCGACGAATTTATTCGACGCGCCTGAGTTTGTGGACAACGGCGCGATCTTCTAGCCGGACTTCTGGCATCCACGCAACACGATGATCATCATCCACCAAGACAGCTTCGTCTGGCCAGTGTTTGGGCTGGAGTTTGTGGATACGTTCGAGCAGGAGAGCGGCCAGATCTTGATCAACCGCCGTAAGCACCAAGATACTCTGCATGTGCTCATGTACTACGGCTTTAGTCTGCCTCGTGTTCATCAAGACATGCGTCTGGTCTGGGGTCTATTCCGGTTCGCCTGAATGAAAGTCAAGGCCGAGTTCTACATGATCCCTGGCCCACCGAGATCCGCTGGCACCAAGTATTCGGACTACAATTTGTTCTGTGGCTTGATTGTTGTGCAGCATGACCCGACTGACGAAGTGATCTTCCTCGTGTTCTCGCAATTCAAAATCTGCGATGACAAAGATACCGACTATCAACAGCTTTCCATTCTCGAGCCCATCAAAACATTCCCCTTCAAAGGGATAGAAGCCTCTCTGACGAACTGCACGCGCCAAGACGACACTATCGTAAGCGGCCCAGTCGCAGACACAAACAGAGAGAAACTCGAAAGTATCAAGAACCCGTGATTGCTATTGAGCCGAAACAGCGTAGATAGAGAGTACGTCTCAACACTCAGCCACAGGTCG
>JAADVF010000898.1:0-11771 GCA_023334555.1 Elongisporangium undulatum | reverse complement strand
TAGGTAGAATAAATCTAGTAGGCGCCAGTCTAAGTGCGAATAGGCTAAATATACTCAGTCTTAAATCTACTTCCTCTGTAGTAAGTCGCGCCCAAGGACTAGTGCGACCAGAAGATTTAGCTTGACGCACCTCTGTGCGTCATGCTGTGTGACCCCGCCACTTGTCTGCTCTGTTGGCGCTTCATCGCATCAACTTCATTATGGATGTGATTCCCAGCAGTAAGACCCATTTTCAATACTGCAGCTACAACTCGAATTCAAGCAATTAAGCTGACAGAAGACATTAAGCGTTTCCGTCGTGGCTTTCACGGCCGCCGCCTCCGAAGCTCAAGTGTGTAGGTAAGGAGGAAGCAATAATAAATGTGAACGCCATAGCTATCATAGTTAATATCATAACGATGCCAGAAGCGTCCAAAAGAGGCTCAGACACTGCCTCAGGCCGACCTTGAATTCCCACTGCCAGTTGAAGGAATCGAAACATACACAACCCTTCGCTATCGGCCTCGATTGATTTCCGCTTTTTACGAGGTGCTCGAACGTCCAAAGGAAGATATCGGAAGCTTTCTGTTTTTGTCTTCAACAGTAGCACCATTGTACATTGGTAGCTGAATCCATCAGCCAGCAGTTATATACCATCAATCAAAGAATCTTCATAAGATTCACATATGGCACTGTGTTTAGGTTCCCATTCGAACTTGCACTGCTTTCATTGTGGGTTGTAGTATTTGACTCGTAGTAGTCTTTGTGCTATAACACCGTGGGAGGTGATCTTTAGTTTCGGAATTTGTTAACTGCTTCGATGGTGTCTTTCCGATTACAGCCTGTCCCACCATTTCATCACCAACAAGCAGCACGGGTTCTTCAGACCGCACTGCGTTTGATCCCTTTGCACTGTTTGAGCTGATTATTTGTGTTGGAGATGCTCCGCGCACTACTTCTCGGGCTTTCTCTGCTTCGTCTCGGCATCCGTCCCAACAGCCATCGAAGTGATGAACGGGATCTGCAGACGAAGAAAGTTGGCCGGGAAGTGACGCGAGAGCAAGATCAGCAGGTAAGTCGGTTCGATTGGCCCAAGACATTGCCAGAGCTCAGAATGCTAAAACAAAATTCACATAAATACCTCTCTTATTCGTTGACATCTAATGAAGAGGCGATGGCTAAGAGTTTGCTTGAGGCACGATGTACGGTGAAAAGTTTATTTGTAACATAATGTTTCTCTTTCTCTTTGCGTATTTAGTCAGGCACATGCGTCCTGGCGCAAGCTGCGGCTTATGCGCAATGCTCGCCACGATAGACATTATCTAATAAGCCTTCCAGAATGTCATTGAAACAAAGTTGCGAGGGTACGAGATACGATACGATTTTAGATTTTATGATCTTCTCTTTGGTGACTTCATCACGACATCTTTCAGATTTTGAATTTTATCTTTCGTCAAATTGAGATTTTCTTCCTCTGACGTCAAACAAAATCTGTATATTTCTCTGGCTCTTCCGACATTTTCAGGTCCTCGTCCTCATTTTCTTTTCCCTTTATAAAAAATAATGACTCTTCTTTAAGGCAAGCTTATCCTAGATCAGTTACATTGAGTCAGTGTAACCATTAAAGATGGGCAAATTCGTGGTTAATTTATCTTGTTTGATAGCTTGCTTCAATGGACAGCCACTGAGCGAATACCCTACATTTGCGCTATCGCTACCAGATTCTCGTGGATGAGTTAAGTGCCGGTAATACTAGCGAATTATAGATGAAATGGTTGAAATATTCAGTAATCTAAAAAACACTGTTAAACCGTGCGAAAGCACAGCAATTCCTCCCTCCGGTCCAAAATACTGGTCCGATTTCTAAAACCTGTCTGTCATTTTGATTCTTGTCCAGAATCACATTGAATTTAGCCTCCTTTTATGTACTTTTTTGTTTCAAGCGTACTGGTAATTTTTAAACCTTGACATAAATTATTTGCACACATATTCCAAGTCGTCTGTAGTTGCATATACAGTGCGCCATAGTTATACGGACACTTGATTTTTAATATTTTATTTGGCAAAAAGCATTTTTGCAAAATTCTTTGAGTACCATCAGGCGTGTAAAACAACGCATTCTCAGTCGCTAACATGCGAGAATTTATTTTTTCCTCCAGAAGGCGATATCCACAATATACTATTTTGAGGGGCCTCATAAATATAAAGCCACGACTGTAAGATTAGTAAAAAAAGACACTTAATGACATTAAACCACAATTATAGTATGAAGTATATGATCCACGACGTCTCTCAACTTTAGCACATCGGTTTGGCATTGATTGTATGAGTGCATCCGGTAAATCTTAACCCATACTTTCCCACCCGCGAGTGATAGCCTCTTTTAGCTCTTCCTTTGAGTCAAACTGGCGTCCTTCATCCTAGACAGCGCGCGCGAGAATTCCCCAAAGATTGTCTATTGAGTTCATGAGTTCAAGTCAGGAGACTTCGACGGCCACTCCATCACGTTGAGTCCAAGCTCGGGAATGACAGACTTCGTCTCACGTGACTTGTGAATCGGTGTGTTGTTCTGTTAAAAAATATGGTCTGCATCATGATGAGAGGTAACAAATGGGGTGAAATACTCACGGAGTGTGGTACAATAGGCTGTCGAGTTTTCGCTTCCATCCAAGAACGTTAAGTTGCTTTTTCCTCGTACTGAAAAAGCTGCCAAAATCATAACTGAACCACCACCGGACTGACGCTTCTTGTAGTATTCTTCTTCCTTGCGAACATCATGCTAGTAGTACTAGAATCCATCCGGGCCATCCAGATTAAATTTCTTCTCGTCGGAGAAGATGACGTGGTCCCACCGATCACCGTAGTTCTTCTTGTCGAGCGCCCATTCAAGTCGAGCCTTCACGTGACTCTTGGTCAACGGTGGTGCAGCGATACGCTTCTTGAACTCCAAGTTTGTTGCTTTCTGTAGGAGGCGCTGGACAGAGGAAAGGTAGAGCGGGATATTGAGAGCGCTCTTGAGCTGACGTGCGCTTTTTTCCCTTCGCTGCTTCTCGAATGAGAAGCCTCTCTTGGCGGTCCGTCAACTTGGAGGGTCTTCCAGGGCGCTTGATGCAACCATACGTTTTTGGGAATGCAAGGAAGGTTTGCACTACACTCTTGCTTCGTCCAATCTCGTTTGCAATCCAACGGATCGAGCATCCTAGCTTCCGGAAGTCGAGAATTCTTTGCTGCACGACCTCCGTCAGTTTGGTTCCTCTTGGTATCGTGATTCGAAATAAATGGCTCTTTAAAATTGGACAAAGGTCATACACACAGGCCATCATAACCAACTACTTTGCTGCCTCTAACCAGGCGTCAAAGTGCCTTTATTACCCATCTTACAGTCGTGGCTTTATATTCATGAGACCCCCTCAAAGTGGATATCGCTTTCTGGAGGAAAAAATAAATTCTCGCATGTTAGCGACTGAGAATGCGTTTTTACACGCCTGATGGTACTCAAAGAATTTTGCAAAAATGCTTTTTCCTAGATAAAATATTAAAAATCAAGAGTCCGTATAACTATAAGGCGCACCGTAAACAATTAAACCTAACTGCTATCAGAAATAACTTGAATATCAACAACCCTCGTCGTGATTGGCAGAACCTGCCCGATAGTTGTGAATGAAAATGAAACTGGCCAATCACAAAGGATGGGAACAGTATTTTGGTCCTGAGGGAGCAGAAACGTAAATCAAAGACTACTGGGTTATAGAGTTTCTTGCTGCGCTGCAATGATTTCATTAAGCCGTCGAGAGGTATGAGATCCGTGTAGATTTTGTAACGCGTGATCTCGATGGTGGTGCCAGTGTCACCGTAGTTCTGTCTGCTAATCAACGATCTGGTAAGTAGACGAAACAAAAATAGAGGGAGCAGGAGCAAAGCTAGTACACGTCCTATGACTGAGCAGCTACGCGTACTTGAAGATGCCACGAGCTGTTGCCGGCGGCCATGAGCGGGTGGTGCACGGTCTGGTGATCCTCCAGGTTGTTGGTGCACCGGTCCAGGTACTTCTCAGACCCGGACCAGATGAAGTACTCCATGAGCACGTCACCCAAGTCCACGGTCAGGACAATAAAACTGCGCAGTTTGTCGTCCGTGAAGCGTGTGAGATAAAGGTCTTGGACAGATCGAACATCTTCCAGGATCTTGCGGTTGAGGCCGAACAGCACGTCGACTCGCTCCCGCATGCCGTTGATGAGCATCATTCGCTCAGCATGGGTAGACGGTCGGCTATGACTTGAGCGCGCTCAGCCTGGAGCTGGTGCAGCGCGTTGCGGGTATCGACCTGCAACCAGCGTGCTTGGCACGGCGACGGTGCGCACGATCGGCTCCTCCTTGGGAGGGGGAGATTTGATGATGTAGGACGAGGACTTTGGTGGATATGCTGGTCGGCGGTTTTCTTTTCAAATGGTGACCGGACGCAACTACGCCAATTGCTTCAATTCATTGAACTGTAAAGGACTATAAATACACACCTTGTAATACAACGGGGATACGCCCCGTTACAGGTCGGCTTTATATCACCTGTCGAAAGGTCGTTCAGGGCGTTAATGCACTTAAGCGATAGTGGTGGTGCAATCGCGAATATCGGCTTAGGTTTTGCCACGGTGGTTGCTTTGGTAGATGTGGTTACTTTTGTGCTGGCATTGTCGCTGCGGCCATCAAACTTGTTTTCTTGGAGGCAGTGGAGCCGGTTGGCTCCAATTGTTTCGAATTTCTCGATACGGCCGATGATGCAATTGTCTTTCTCGCAGCAGCATGGAGACTGGCTGCTAGAGCAGTATTGGTGGATTTGCTGCCGGGGCTTTGTTAGTCTGTGCTCTCAATGTTTTAATGGAGATGATTCGGGATGATAGTGGGAGTCACGAATTCAAAGTCAGATCGTTGAGCGCAGGTGGCAGAGTAGCTAGACCTGCAATGGGCTACTTTTTTTCTTCAACATCGCACGGGGGATAAATTATGGTGTTGCAGCCGTTTGTCGCACAATGCGAAGGCTTTGGTGCACAGTTTCGCATTTGGTGCAGTCTCTACCACTTAAATTGCCAATGTTAGTGCAAATATCACGAGGAAGCCATACTGAGCCGAAGCAGGGGGCTACGGAAATTTTTAATGTCGGTGACTTGATTCAGCACCCCAGACGTCGACAAAGAAGAAAAATGGGGCAGTACTTCCTCGAGTTCGAAATTACGGACCTGGAGGACGCGCATCAGCGAGGACGCAGAAGATTCGCCGTCAAGTGCAAGTGGGTGTTCATCCATGAGTTCAAGAGGCTATGGCATCTCAGCAGGGTCGTGAAAGACCTCGAATTCAAGGAAGGCGCGCAAGGATCTGTGGAGAACCACGGCTATCTTGTGTTAGAGCTGAACGAAGATAACGACGGCGACGTGGACACGCCATTGGACGTCCACCCAGCAGTTGATACCTACGTTGAAGACAGCAGGATGTGTGCGAGCGAAGCCAGCCAGTTGTTGGATGTACAGCAAGAACTCAGTGGAAGGCATTGCTGTCTCGTCCATATGCGCCACATAGCCCGAGCGCACATCACCGTCTTTAGCAATCAAGAACCCTATCTGAAGTTGCAGCAGTCCAGCACTGAGTTGCGCTTGTGTGATCGCCAGCAACATCAGCAACTGAGCGAGCAGACATAACAGAAGAAGCAACGGAAAGAAGAAGAAGCGAGGAATGTGGAAGCAGTGGAAGGCGTTGGATGTTCCGGGGTGCGCCAACCGTGCCATTTATGGACTAGCAGTGGAGAGCGCAAGTCGTCCCCAAGAAGCGAAGTCGAGTGCAAGCCGTTGGCGAGTAGCAGCGTCGAGAGCAAAGCCTGTGGCTCCTGTTCCGGTTTGAGGAAGTGCAGGGAGTGTCGGCGACGAGTGCAGCTGTCAGCGTTGCAAGCACGAGGCATTGAAGCAGTCAGTCAAGAGTTGACGCAGTCAGTCGAGAGCGAAAGTGAGAGAGCGTCCAGAATCGAGAACTCGGATACAGTCGAGTCCGAGGAGTGAGAGAACGAGTTGAGTCAGCCGCGGAACCCGAGACGAGAGTGTTGAGGAGTGAAAGCAAGAGCAGTCGACTACGTCTAGTACCCGAGTGAGTATTGGGCGCGTAAGACTCCGCATATTTCCTGCGTGTTTTGGAGTGTGAACAGAAGGTGCTGCGGATCGCTGTCAACGGGTCTGAGATGTCGCGAGTAGAAGAAGCTGTTAAGCGTAAGAAGCCTGTTGAAAGGACCGAGCGACATCACTACGATCGAGATCCGAGGCGTGCAAAACAAGCGTTGAGTCGACAAAGAGTCACGCATAAGGAGCCGACACGCCACCGAGCCCGGGCGTTGCCACTAGAGATCGACTTCGAGACGCGTTACCAGCCGGAATCATGTGTGTTTATAACACAGTTGGGAGAGTAAGCGTATACCGAACTTCCAGTCAACGGTCTCAGGAAGCCGTTGGCGAACCAAAGCTCGTCGTCGTTTCCTTTCGATCGTTCGAGTCATGACATGTACGATACGAGGCCCTCTACGCACTGGGATATCCTTAAATGTTGTTCATACTGGGACTCTCCGATTGGTCAAAAGAGCCCCGAGATCAAGCGCCTAGGATCAAGTAGAAGTCCATCAATAAGAAGTAGACCAATCGAGAGCAAGAACGAGGGCAGAGTTAATTGACCAAGAAGTGAAACAAAGAGATGCAGACAAGAGCGAGATCAAGATCGGTCTTGGCGGTCAGCAGCACTGGCGCGACACTGCCTGCAGCCAACTCGCCTTCGAGACAATTGAGCATATCAGCAAGAAGAGAAACCTAACAAGCGGCGACCGCAGCAGCAACAGCAGAAGCATCGCCAGTCTAAGAAAAAGCACGAGCTCAAACGCGAGTGATCCAAGGTCAAGAGGCAACGATGACACTAGCGGCAGCAGTTCCGGACGTACCCATCTGAGCTTGAGCGGCCGTGGCAATGAAGGCGATACAAACGCCAACATGGTAAAGTGGAAGCGAACAAATCTACTAATGGGATCTTCATAGGGATCTAGGACAGGGGCGTCATTAAGTTCCCTCCCGCCTGTATGCTGAAGGATCTGGGACATGAGCAGGCACGTCAGAATCCATGCACCTGAGGTTCAGACGATACCATGGCATCTTCAAATCCAACGACCGTCCCGTCTCCCAGTTTACAAGCCCTATACCCGAGAGAAGATCGGAGGATGGGAACAAAGTGCCAGATCTACCATGGTCCTAAAGACAGATCCCCAGGTATTCCCCATTGGATCTAAGCACCAGATCCCTAGATCCATGTCGAGAGCCTAGATCCAACGGTCGATATCCTGGTGAGATTCCTGAATCTCATGAAGGATCTGGATCTCGGATCCCTGGATCTGAACATGGATCTATCGCCAGATTCCACGGAGGATCTGAACGTGGATCTGGCGACAGATCCTTGGATCTATAAGTCAAGGCGAGGCCACCCGCCTCATTTTAAGGTATCTCAGAGCGCTGTATCTCCGACTGGATCACCCGTGCTGTTTGATCCCAGAGTTGGGAGAGGCACGTCAAGCGACAACCTTCAACCCGTTGAGCGACGAACGAAGCCGGTAGAGGCAGCTATTGCTAAGGCCTCTACGTCTGGTGACTCGCAGGTCCACTCGATTGGACTAAGTTCTGCCGGTGAAATACGACACCAATGCCGGCTCCAGCGTTATTGCGAGCTCCGATTTTAAGGCCGACGCCGCTGCCGATATAAGCGCCGTTTGAAGCAGCATCCGAAGACTGCGAAAATTTCAGGAAAACGAATACCAGTCACTGCGACAATACTCCGAGCCACTGCTGATCCGCGCCGAGAGCTTTGGCTTCTCTTCGAAGGGCAGAGAGCCGAGACCTGAGCCGTTTCCGAGAGTGTCACGGCCGCGAACGCCAACCTCTGTTGCAAATACGAACATGCTACAACAGCGCATGCTGCAAGACATTGACATTCCGGTGTACGAACCTTCGCCGGACGTGTCAGTTGATACGTGGGGCCCGTAGAATCCACATTCGACACGTTACAGCTGATGGACGACAGCGAGGAGCCATGTGATGGCCGCATGCTCTTTAACGTGATCGGACGACACATTCGTTCAGCTGCCGGCATAAGATGATTTAGTACCTTGTACAATTCGACAGAAGCCCGCATGAAGAGCCAGCGTACATGTTCGAGCAGATAAGGACTCTTTTTAGCGTGTACAAACCAGACGAACGCGTGCTCTACCGGATTGTGCCGCTCAAACAAAGACCAAGCGAGCGATATCAAGATTATGCCGCAGCGCTCCGCTGGATCGCGGAAGGAATTAAACTGAACTCATGTTTTTTTCCCTAGAAGGCATTAACCGAACAACGAAGGGATTTGTCAGAATGTGGGGCCTAAAGCGTTAGCAGAGGTCAGTTGCTAGGTCTATCTGGATGACATAATCATCGTCACGAAAGGTGACATCCGACAGCATGTGGTTGAAGTGGTGATGGTCTTAGGGCGCCTTAAGATCACCGGCCTCAGTTTCTACATGAAGAAATGCGAGCTCACTACCAAGAAGATCAAGTATTTGAGTCATGACCTTAGCCCAGCCGGCATCCGACCAATGCAATCACTCGTCAGCCTTTGTGGCCGAGTTGCCTAAAAATGTTGTTAAAGTTAAGCGCTTTATGCACATGGCCGGTTATTACAAGCGTGGCTTTGAATCTGTCATACTTCCATGACCAAATTGCTGCGAGCCAAAGTACTGTGGGAATGAGGAACAGATCAACAGCAGGCAAAAAAATTCGTTGCGCTTTCCACTGTAGGAACTCATTGACCACCACTGGGCGTCAATGGTTGATGACTTTGATCAGTCCGTAAAGACACTCAACTCCTCGAAGAATATTGTTGATTCCTACATATTGTCACTTCTTCGCTTTTTATATCTAATTTTTCTTAAAAACGCGACAATTACTGATGATGACGACAAGACACAAAATCATGCCTTATACCTGATTGATATTGAGTTTCAATTGTTTGATCTTCCCGCATAAAGATCAGAAGACACTGTTGTATGGAACTCGTCAATATTATTTAAAAAACAACATCATCTAAACTGTGCAAAAGCATGATCATGAGTTTTGCGATAAGCTGGAACACTAGGTCGAGCAGCTACTGGGTGTCACTCAACCAGCATCGATCGTCATCATGATCGATTGCGAGATCGAGGGTGTGGTTGAAGTGGTGCAGCAGGTGGCCAGTATTCGGGCTGCATCTGTACAATTGAAAAAGGAGTCCTTGGATCCTGCGGATGAAAAGGCGCCATCAGGTCGGAAACGGTCCAAAGATGTGGTGGCAGCAGCCTTCAGTGGATCCATGAAAAGAAACGCAGTCACCAAGGAATCTGCTAAGTCGAGAGCAGAAGGCAACACTTCCAGATCTGCAAAGGCGAGAGCGGATCTCGTAAGCGTAGCGAAGCCGAGCGCGAGAGAGGAAATTTCAGTGAGGTCGGCCAGAGCGAATGCGACCCAGACGAGAGAGCCAGACAAGAGAGCAACAAAGTTCGGAGCTCAAAAAGCTGCTGTGGAAGAGTGTGTGCATGATGTGGACACTGTGGGCTGGACATGTCAACAAGAGACAGCAGCAAGTGCTGGACGCTTCAGAAGCGCCAGTGAAGCGAAAGCGTGCGCCCAAAGCGTCAATGCCTACCAAGAGGAAGGTCCGTGGACGTCCTCCGGGCAGCACGAAACAAAAGGGGAAGAAGGACAACGAGCCAGAGCCAGAAAGTCCAGCAGCGGCTCTAAGAAGCACAACCTCGGTCAGGACCAGTGTGTCTGCAGTGGCAGTACAGCACGTGGTCCGCACCGAAGAAGTGACGAGTTGGACGGCAGAGCTGGCAGCATCTTCAGCATCTGCAGCGTCGCGTCACGCGTCGGACCTGAGCCCAGTATTGGGATTGCAGGACGCGCGCCTAGTGTAGCAACATCAGTGAGGCGTGCATCGGCGTGTAGGAACGGAAGAGGCGAGAGTGTGTGTGATTGCGAGGAGTGAGCAAGGAGATGCTGATCAAGGAGTGCACTAAGGGCTTGGCAAAACGTACATATCCAAAAAATAGAACGTACATAAATTGACATATTTTTTATTTATGCGGCCCGCAAAATCTATTAAGTCCGTTTCCGGTCTCAATAATGTCGAGTCTATGCCAGGCATAAACGCACTCTTTTTGTGCAACTGCGTATATATTACCTTCATTTTTGTGTAAAACGCATAAAATACCCTAAACTTGCAATTTATGACTACTTTTGTTGGGAATAGTATGATTTAGGACAATTTACGTAATATAATCCACAAACCCACGGTTTTTCTTTAGTCGTTCGTCGCACCCAAAAAATGCGTGAATGGGGTTAGACGGTCGTCAAATGAGACTCCAGACAGCAGCCGTTGCCTTCGCTAGACGAAAACTTAATACATCTTTGATTATATGGAACATTATTGCTCATGGTCTGTTCCTCTCGGTCTCGAAGGTTGTGTACGCCTGATAATACACTATCCTGCATAGATTTGAAGGATATGCAGGCTATGGAGAACAAAATTACTGCTAAACCCGTATTTGGCGGGTTGGGTCGATTAATCCGCTCATAATTTTGACATAAATAAATCCATTTATGTACGTTTTGACAAGCCCCAACTGGATCAAGACCAAGAGTCCAGTCGTACAGGCTATTGACACACGGGAGTACCTTCAAGGTCGAGCGTGTCGAAGCCTGGAAGTTCGTGTTGCATATTGTTACGTCTTCAGGGACCTGCTCTGTCCGCCCAGAAAAAGAAGTTGGACTCGGTGGCAAGCGTATCGTGCGTAAAGAACAAGATCAGAATTAGGATGCATGTCAAGAGCTTGAACATGGTGTGGCTATCGACATTTTGTTCGCGAGCAGCGCTGTGGACGAGCAAAGAATCAGTGAAGTAACCCAAGGAGTCGCCAAGATATATTCTCTGGCGATGCTACGACTGGTGCGTGAGAGCCGAGCGCATATCGGTCGCGCAATGTCAGTTGCAGGAAAACAAAAAGCAAGAAAACAGAAAACAGAAAACAGTAATGACAGCGTTAGCCATGCTGGCTGAAAATGCTATGATTGCTGACGAATTGAACCCACCACATCCATAGACATTTACTCCCTCCGTCCAAAAACAGTGTTCCCATTCTGCATGCCCAATGTCCAAAAAAACTAGTCCTATTTGATAATTGGTGAAATTCAATATACAAACGATTTGATTGAATAAAACGAGCCAATAAAATTTACGCAAGTGATACGCATGATAAACCTTAAATGAGTTTTTTATTATGGCGGGACAAGCGAGGAGAGTTTCTGACCAGTGTGCCAAAGCATGGTACTCATGGGGACCTCACGCCATCCGACCGAGCCAGCATCGTCGGATACCTGCTGCAACAAGCGACGGCCTCCAAGCTACCATACGGTGTCATCGCTGACGCCGCTGCGCGTTTTGGGTGCAGCACCAAGACAGTCGGTAATCTGTGGAGAAAGGCAGCTCAAAGTCTGCAGGAGACCAGTGAGCTGCCCGAATTCGCAGTCAGCGGAAGAAGCAAATCCGGCCGGAAGAAGAAGTACGAGGACATCGCCGACCGCATCAAGCTCGTCCCACTGCGCCAGCGTGGCAACATTCGAAGCATTTCAAAGGCCGTCGCGATCCTCAAGTCGACCGTCATGCGCGTTCTACAGTCTGGTGTGATCAAGCGCCACTCCAGCTCAGTGAAACCT
>JAADVF010000897.1:0-11780 GCA_023334555.1 Elongisporangium undulatum | reverse complement strand
GGCGCCATGACAAATCGAGATGAATCACGTGCACAAGAATAGAAGTTCTGCGTGGAGAGCGGAAACATTTTTGGGTGAAGAATTTTTCTCTATGAATAGGATCTCTTGGATCAGATCGGAACCCCGCTTGCATTTATTTTGGAGCCAGTGGACAGCTTCATCAGTGTGCGAGACAAATTTGGATGGCCCCCCAGCTGAAGTTCCCTCCATCGGATGCGTATTCGTTTCTCGGCTCAGCGCTTATTTTAAGAAATTCTTGTCGACGCCCTGACATCAGTTCGGTTCAGGCGATCAATACGTCAGCGTTGTGAAGTTCATTTGTCGGCCGACATGGGGAACCGAGTCTCAGCTGATGATACAGCACCACGAAGGAAAAGCACGAAGACACTGTCTCGGACCTTGGACATGGATGAAAACATGATCATCTCAGAAGCCTTGTTGCGCGCCGCGGAGCACGGCGACCTGGACGATGTATTTTTGCTCCTGAATCAAGGTGCAAATGTTGATGCGGCCGACGGGGACCAGTGGACAGCACTCATGTTCGCGGCAAGAATGGGCTACGCGCAGATTGCACGGCTACTACTCGATCGAGGCGCGAATGTCGATGCAGTCGAGAAGGATCAGTGGACACCGCTCATGCTCGCGGCGCAATACGGTCATGTGGATGTGGCGCGGCTGCTACTAGCCCGCGGCGCAAACATTGAGGCGGTTGACGGCAAGCACTGGACGCCGCTGATGCTTGCTGCGGAAGAATGCCAAGTGGATGTTATGCTGTTGTTGCTGGATCGAGGAGCGAATATCCAAGCCGTGGATTTGGATCAATGGAGTGCACTGATGTATGCTGTGAGCAAGGGCCAGCTGAATATCGTTCGTGTGCTGCTGAGCCGGGGTGCCAACATCCATGCAGTCGAGAAAGAACACTGGACAGTGCTCGTGATAGCAGCTATCGTTGGCCATATTAATATCTTGGAGCTGCTTCTTGACGAAGGTGCGAGTGTGGATGGCTTCGACAAGGATCAGTGGACGCCGCTTATGTTTGCTGCAAGAAATGGTCAAGTGGATGCCGTCGATTTGTTACTCGATCGCGGCGCAAACATCGAAAGCGTAGATAAGAATCGATGGACGGCGCTGATGCTTGCTGCCAGAAACGACCACGTCGATGTCGCTCGGTTGCTATTAGATAGAGGCGCCAACATCCACGCAGCCGACTCAAACCAATCGACATCGCTAACGATTGCAGCATTGATTGGTCATTCGGACATCATTCGATTGCTTTTAGACAAAGGCGCGAATGTTCAGGCAGTCGAAAAGGACCAGTGGACAGCACTCATGTTCGCGTCGCGAAATGGCCATGTGGACGTCGTTCATATGCTGTTGGATGGAGGCGCCGATGTGAATTCCGTTAGTGACCGTGGTCTCTCATCACTATCGATCGCAGCTGCATGCGGCCACTTGGAAATTGTGGGCATTCTGCTGAGTAAGAATGCAGAGGTGGATGTGGTGGACGGGGATGGAGATACACCGCTTATCTGTGCTGCAATGAAAGGTCACGCTTCAACGGTGAAGAAATTGCTCGAGCACGGAGCGGACCTACATGTACGCAATTACGTTGGCAAAACGGCAGTGGACTACGCAACAGACCAGGATCTAAAAGACATCAAGAGGATTCTACTTCAAGCGGATTCACTGACGCCGATTCAAGAGTTGTATTCGGAACACGAGACAATAGTGCCCTCTCAAGCACCACAAACGCCACAAACTGTGACTGTCTCGAGCGTTGTCTCGTTCGAGCAAGTCAAACTTCTTTGTGCCACAATGCACGAGGTTCAAGGATTATGTTCGTTTATATGCTCAAGACTTCTCATTCTAGTCGAACTGGTTCAGACGAGCGACAGTGCCCAGAAAGAAACAATGAGCTCTACGTACATGGCTTTCCTGCACCGATTCCATTCCTTCCTTGCCCAATACGGTGATAAATCGGTGGTCATTCGGATCGTCAGCTACCGAGTGATTGTCAGGGAATGCCAAGATTTGTTCGAAGAATTGAACAACACCATTCAACTCGCTGATACTGATATTTTCATGGACACGCTGGAGTGGGAATCGCAACTGGAAATCGCGTCCAAAAGCCAGTTGGAACTCATGAAATCCGCTTTGGAAAATGACGACGTATGGCTTCAAATGTTGAGTGATCAGACCGAAACGTTGTTAATATTGATGTTTGAGCTCAACCATCGAGCAGAAACTTATGATTCGGAGCAAGTCCAGATGCTTCAGCAGATATGCTTCCGAGTCGCGCGATGTTTCAAAGTGGGCATTCCGTCGATTCCTATCTGGTTTCTGCCGTCCTACGAGGTAGTGCAGTCTCCAGCGAGTCAGGGAGAATATGGCGCCGCAAACCTTGGAATCTGGATGGGCATTCGAGTTGTTATACAACCAGCAACGTTCTATGACAAGGAAACCCGGCAGCGGTTTCTCCGAGAGAATGATATTTGGGCTGGCCTCCATCACCCGCACATCATACGACTCTACGGCGCATGCCACGTCGGTCAGCCATTTTTTGCATGCGAATATGGACCCAAGGGCACACTCGCAGACTATCTATCCCACCAAGAGAACCACCACAAGATGTGGAGATGCCTTCATGAAGCGGCACTGGCAGTTTTCTATCTGCATACCAATCGGAGAGTCGCGCATCGCGATCTCCGATGTACCAATATCCTCATTGGGCACCATGGGCTTGCCAAATTGACCAATTTCCACGAAAGTTGTTACGAAGCCGATATCTCCGCGGCGACTGGGAGTGCTTCAGCTGCGGGCTCCACCCGCTGGAAAGCGCCTGAGTGCTTATCCGGTGAAAGCAGCGGCACGTTCGCATCGGATATATACTCCTTTGGAATGACCATCATTGAAGCTGTGACTGGGAATCTGCCATGGGTAATGGTGAGCGATGCGGTCGTAAAGCACAAGGTGCTGGAAAAGGGCGAGTTTATCGAGCGGCCGTCGATGATGAGTGAGTCCCAGTGGGATCTCATCAGGCGGATGTGCGCCGCAAGTCCGTCGGACCGAATTGATATCACGGCGGTAGAGCAGGAGTTGGCAAAGTTTGCTCTGGAAGAGCGGTTGTGTTATGGTGGTCTAGGCATGGGAACAGAATAATGATCATTACAGTATACTTCAATACAAGTTCCTGCTTCACTAGCTATTTCTGCTGTACAATTGCCAGTGATGCTGAAGTTTCTCTCTAATCGCTGGTCATTCAAGTATCTTTGGCTCATTCGATTTGCACTCTTCATGGTAAAGCTGGGACTGGCTGTTTCGTGCATGGAACTATAATGGACACTGTGAGAATTATGACTATTAATAGTATATTGTCTTATGAGCAGAGAGCCTCCATACTACATGTGATCATTGGTGCGTGAGCGACGTGTATCCAGCTCTTGGTCTTGTCAGATGGGCGGCTCGCAGCTGGGCTCGCAGCACTTGCCGCAATATGCTCTGGTTAACTTATCCCGAAAGACGCGTCACTTCGTGAGCCAGGCCTGCTTTGTGGAGCAGAACGGTCACGCTCAAACAGAGAGAGAGAGAGAAAGAGAGAGCGAGATTGGGAGAGCGAACGCATCCGCCTGGCAAAGCTTGATGGATAAAGCGCGTGAATCTTGACCGAGGGGTACGCGCATGTTTGAATTCCTGATAATTGATAACCTTTATGTTATGATAATATCGATTTACATATAAAATACCAAAGCTAGCCATACCTTTAACAATGACTATGGTATCTCTATAATGTGATAATTGTAGCACATATTGAATCTCCCATAATGAATATAAAAGCAATACGTATACACAACAACTGAATACGGTAGGATCGTAAAGGATCCGTCACGCCATGCCAGCCGCTTTCCCTCGATCCGGATTGGTGCCTCAACGATCATAGAGAGAGAGTAACCATGCAGCGTTGCTCAATGTAGCGGACTTCTATCCGCACTCTTCAATCCGCCTCACAGCAGCCAGCAAGCTCAAAGCAGGAACTCCGATGGTGTGGAAGTTCGTCGCTGCACTGGCGGCCGTGGCCACGGCGCTCACCAGCCGGACGGTCGAAGCCTCGGCCTCGGCCCCGATCATCATCACGGACCTGCACGACCCGACCATGACCAAGTACGGCACCAGCACCTACTGCGCCTTTGGCACGGGCCTGAGCGAGACCACGGCCGCTCCGGGCGGCATCCGCGTCAAGAAGCTCAGCTCGTCCAGCCTCACCAGCGGCGGCACGTGGGAGGATGCCGGCACCATCGCGGTGCCCTCGTGGGTGACCTCCAAGTACCCGGCGGCTGTGAACGTCTGGGCGCCCGAGATCTACAAGGACGCCTCCACGAGCATCTACTACATGTACTACGCCGTCTCGGGTTTCGGCACACAGGTCTCGGCCATCGGTGTGGCGTCGTCTTCGACGCCCTGCACGGCCTCGTCCTGGGTCGACCACGGCATCATTGTGAGCTCCAAGGCCGGCTCGACCTACAACGCCATCGACCCGAACGTGTTCCTGGACGAGAACGACCAGCTCTGGCTTAGCTTCGGCTCGTTCTTCGGCGGTATCGCCCAAGTCAAGCTGAGTTCGCCCACGACGGCCGTTTCATCCACGGCCACAATCTACAACATCGCCAAGCGCTCGGGCACTGACGCGGAAGAGGCCTCTTCGATCGTGTACCACGGCGGTTACTACTTCCTGTTCACGTCCTTTGACGCCTGCTGCGAGGGCACCAGTAGCACGTACAGCACGCACGTCGGCCGCTCGACCTCGCCCTACGGTCCGTTCGTGGACGAAGACGGCGTGGAGATGGTCAGCGGCGGCGGCACCAGCTTCCTGGCCAAGACCGGCGACTACATCGGCCCCGGCGGCGGCGATGTCTACGTCGAAGGCTCGACTTGGTGGTACATCTTCCACTACTACGACGGCGCCAACAGCGGCGCTGTGACCACTGCGCTGCAGGCCATCTCCTGGTCCTCGGGCAAGTGGCCGCGCTCGTACTTGACCGGCTAAGTTCGGTATTGCGTCAATCTGATAATGAAAATTGCATTTACAAAAATTACGGATAGTAGGGTATTACAGCATATATTTCGTTGAAACACGTAATAATATGGTAGTTTACATATCCTCCCCTTATTCATTCATTCTAAAAAAGCCTGGCGAAGAAGCTGAGTCGAGCGGAGCGGGAGCTGCTGGCGGCGGCGCGCAAGGGCGATCTACGAGAGCTCGAGGAGCTGCTGGAGGACGAGTTCTCGCATGGGGACGTGGACGTGTATGACGAAAACGACTGGACCCCACTCATGTGGGCGGCCTGCCACGGCCACGAGCACGTGATCGCGCTCTTGCTGGCCAATGGCGCGCAGACCAACGCGAGGAATACGGACAACGCCACAGCGCTAATGCTGGCGGCCGAGCGTGACAAGGAGGATATCCTCACCGAGCTGCTGGATAATGGAGCGCACATCGATCTGAGAGATTCCAACGACGCCACGGCGTTCATGAAGGCAGCGCAGCGTGGTCATGTCCACGCTGTGCGACGGCTTCACGAGGCTGGAGCGCATATCAATCTGAAAGACGACGATGGCGACTCGGCACTGATGCTGGCCGTGGTGCGAAATAACGCCAAGGTCGTGAAGGCGCTGCTGGCCATGCGCCCGCTGGTCAATGAAGTCGACAAGCACGGGGAGTCGGTGCTCATGGTGGCCGCGCTCAATGGCCGAATCGCCACTGTGCAGATGCTGCTGGATGCCGACGCGGATGTGAACGCCGTGAACTCCAAGGGATGGACATCGCTGATGATCGCAGCTATGAACAACCCCATCGGTACAGTACGAGCACTACTGGATGCAGGCGCCGATAACAGTCCACTGCTTTGAAGCGCAAAAGTCCGCGTTGGACTATGCTCGGGACTATGGGCGCAAGGGCGTAATTCGAATGCTCAAGGGAAAGGAAGACCAACTGATGCTGGAGCAAGGTGATGAGATGAAGGAACAACTGGTGCTTTTCTTTGATGGAGGATGCCGGGGGAATCCTGGGCCGGGCGCCTCTGGCTGGGTGCTCGTTCAAGTCCACCCGCATGAGTACAACGCGCATCGCATTCTATTGTTTGGCTGTGCTGCATTGAGCGATGCGCGCACGACCAACAACATTGCTGAGTACCGTGCATTGATGCTCGGACTCAAGGCTGCGCTGGCTCATGAGTATAAAGACATCCATGTGGCAGGCGACAGTGCGAACATTGTGAGGCAGATGGAGAAGGACCAGGAGCCTTGGACCGAGCATCTCAAGGAGTTCTTCAATGCAAGCCGCTGGCATGCCGAGCAGATCGGCATTTTCTCCTGGACGCATCTTGGTCGGAAGTACAACAGTATGGCCGATGCGATCGTGAACTGGTCCATGGACACGCAAAACTCAGTTGAGGTGCATGACCCAGACATACAGGATGGCGTGGGTAGAGTGATTGGTTCGCACCTGGAGAATGACGTAAACGAGTGGCTCCGACGCAACGACTTGGACGTCATGTGAGCAAAAGATGCGATTAAATATTGCTACGTAAAGGCGGACCGCATAGTATTTGCAATCACAGTTACGACGAGTGTATTACCTACGATACAACGACTGAAAGGCTCACGACTGTCCAAGCTGAAAGAAGGAGTCTCTTGGCTGTAACACAGTCGAGGTTCAGCAAGGGCGATTGTGCAGAGACCGGAAGTGCACCCAAAAGTGGTGTATAATCTGTGTCTTGCACTTGATTTTCGGCACGCCATCGGTCCAACGTAAAGATTGGCAATGCATTCGGAATGGCTTCGGCATCATGTCACGCGCTCGAACCGTCACATAAATTGATGTCTGCCATCACAGATGGCAAGACAATCCCCGGGATGTATTGAGATCCAAACAACTACACAGAGACACATTTCAGGCGCCTCTACGAATGCATAGGACAAGTTGAGCACCTTTACACCGCCACGTTTTCTCTCAGAGACTCCAGGAACTTCTGCAAGCGTGGGTCGTGGTACATGACGGCAGGCAAAATAACAGTTCTCATTTTCCAATTCAACTCGTCGATTCAAGTTCCCTCTCATCAGCCACGTGTCACCATGATTTACGCTCAACGAATCATCGGCAGCTTCGCACTCGCCCTGGCTGCTGCCATGTTTCCAGCGCAGGCACTGCAAGTCGGTGATTACTACCGCCCAAATAGTTGGGAGACGTCAGCGGTCGTTGGAACTAGTGCCATTTATCGACGTTCGCCGTGTCCAGCCATGAATACGCTCGCCAATCATGGATATCTACCACGCAATGGTATGGATATAACGCCGACCATGTTGAAGAATGCCGTCATGGAAGTGTTCAACATCGGCTCCGATCTAGCAGATTCCCTTGTGAGCGGCTTGCCAGATTCCACGAGTCTCGATATCCTTGGCACGCACAACATGATTGAGCACGATGCGTCCATGGTTCACTCAGACGTCTACTTCGGCGGCGACCCCTTGAACACGAACACCACCTTGGTGGACGATCTGCTCAATCGCGCTGATTCGAGTGGCCGCATCAACGTCAACGCAGTCGCAGCTGTGCGCAGGGAGCGTTTGGCAGCTTGCTGGGCCAGCAACCCAACCTGCACCTTTGGCACGTCACAGATCTCTGTCGCGTATACAGAGTCTTGTACGTTCCTGCTGGGCTTCGGGGCCAAAGCAGGCGATAGTTCCATCTCGGTTGACCATGCAAGGTCTTTCCTTGTCGACGAGCGCATCCCCGATGACTTTGTCAAGGCCTCCAGCTCGGTGACGTTGTGGGACGTCTCGGCTCTCTCTGGAACACTCCAGTGGAAAGCGTGGACCTTCGCCTAAGCAGAAATCACATACCAAATCGTTTGAGCTCTGTCGTTCTTGTATTGTGTACCTGAAATCGATCAAGCAGGGGGTGGGGGTCGTCAGGCGACCGGAGATAGAGAAGATGACTCACATTACCGTTTTAGCTTTTCAATATCGAGCGATTGCAAGGGCCATAGAGACCATTTTCGTGTGTTGACCAGCAGCGTATCTCGAAAATAGAGCAGCTATATTCTTTTGATGAGTGTTTCTTATACAAGACCGTGTCAAACAAGATTGTCCTTCTCTTTTCGCTGTATTCGTCCTGCCTGTTCCGTGGAGTGTATCATTTGGCCGCTATTATTCCTTCTGGTTCAAGCATATCCTTTGGCCAGATCTTGTTTTACCTCTGTTCGGTACTAAGAGCGCTCGTCCATTTGGCGACTGATTGTTTCTTAATCATTTGCTTCAAAGCTAATAGAATGTTGGAAACGGGAGCTTGGTACCCTTGTGGTTTGAAGTTTGCTTTTTCCGTTGACCTGGAGTCCCGTATTGTGCATTGTGTGTGCTCGACGCAGCCAATGATTCAGTGAAGTGATGTCCAGTAACAATTCTGATTGTGCCTTGATCCTCTTGTTGGTGCGAGCCGGCATCAAAGAACAACACAATCTCCTTCGTCTCGAGTCTCTTCTGGCGAGCTTTGATGGCTCGAATGACGCCAATGTGGCCAGGTTAGCGAGCATAGTCCAGCGCCATCTTGCGAGCTCTGAGGCTGCGCACACTCGTATCAGCTCCTCCCCCCGTCAGATCGACCGTCGCTTTGACGCGATTGTTCATGGCTGCGATCATCAGTGCCGTCCACTTGGAATCCACAATGTCTAGCTCTAGGTCTGGTTCAAGCAGGAGCTCGACCATCTCAATACGCAGAGCGCGCAGCCGCTATGAGCGCAGTGTCGCCGTTGTCCGCCCCAGCATCGACATCCGCCCCCATCGAGAGCAGGTTGTGCACCATTGCTACGGCTAGTATCAACGGCGTATTGCCGTTGCTGTCTTTCGCATTGATCCGTGCGCCGTACCAACGGAAAAGATTGACCGCGTCGGTATAGCCATTGCGCTACATTGATGAACGCTGAGAAGCCATGTGGGTCCTTGATGTTGACGAACACGCCTCGATCTAGCAGCCCTTTCATAGGGGCTACGTGGCCGCCCTCAGCCGCCAGGATAAGTGCAGTCTCTCCGTTCTCATTGCGCGCATTGACCCGCGCGCCGTTCTCCAGGAGATACGCGACCACACGCTCGTGGCCGTTGCAGGCCACCCACAGCAGCGGGACCCAGTGGTTTTTGTCCCACGCGTCCACATCCAGCCACGAGTTCGCACCCACAAACTCACGGACCTCGCGCAGATCCCCGCGCCTCCAGCAGCTCCCTTCACCTCATATATTTATGGTCCGTTATATTTCGTTCTATCGTAACTTTCGAAATGGAGTGTGGACGCCTTCAGCTCCATATTGTTCGTTTAAGTACGAAAACCAGGCGTAATATAACGTGTTTATACCGACCTTCGAATTTCTGCCGTCCGTGCGCCTTATACATTCATCCATTAGCCATGATGCGGCTGCTGGATGCCACGCGCCGCGGGGACCACTGCGAGTTGCTGGAGCTGCTGGGCGACGAGTTCTTTGACACGTAAGGGACGAGAACAGCTGGACTCCGCTCATGTGGGCGGCCTACGTCGGCGAGCACCACATAATCGCCGAGCTCCTGGAGCACGGCGCCGATGCGAACGCGCGGAACGTGAAGCGAGAGACAGCGCTCATAATCGCGGCAGCTAAAGACAAAGACTATGCAGTAGACGAGCTGCTGCGAGACGACGCGCTTGTCGATTTAAAGGACGAGAATGACGCCACGGCGTTGATTATTGCTGCGCAACATGGCCATCTTGACATTGTCCATTCACTCAAGGCGCATGGTGCGCACCTCACTAACAAGGATAACATAGGGCGATCAGCCTTGGTACTGAGGCTGCAGCCAACAACCACGTCGATGTCGTGAAGAATCTCTCCAAGCACAGCGGACGACGTGGGCAACACGTCGCTCCTGGTAGGTTCTCATGCTTCGGACCATATGGAGATGGTCCACCTGCTGCTCAAGGCCATCGAGAACGTGGACGCAGAGAATAACGCACATCGAACGGCGTTGATGGTCGCAGCGACGCACAACCGTGTTCAAGCCACGGTCGCGTTGCTAAACAAAGGAGCGATCTGGGAGCTGCGCAGCAATGCCAACAAAACGACGATGGACATTGCCCGTGAGTTTGGGCAAACGGGCGTTATCCAAGTGCTTCAAGCGCACCAGCTAAAGATGAACACCAGGAAGTTCATTCTGTTCTTAGATGGTGGCGCACGAGGCAATCCTGGACCTGGTGGGGCCGGTGCAGTGCTGGTTGAGATCTTCCCGTTCAAGAAGACAACTAGCATTCTCTACATTGGCAGCGTTGCGCTGAACGATCCCAGCACCGCAAGCAACGGTGCCGAGTATCATGCATTGTTGACTGGACTCAAGGCTGCTTTAGTGCAAGGCTTTCATGGCATCCACATGGTTGGGGGCAGCGAGATTATCATCCGGCAGATGGAGGAGAATGTGCCCCGTGCTCCTCACTTGAGGGATTTCTATTTTTCGTGTCAAATCATGGACGCATCAAGGTCGAGCGGGCAATGCCATGGCTGATGCCGCAGCCAACTGGGCCATGGTCACGCGCCGCTCTCTACGATTGAATTGTCCAAATACCTCCGGTGGATTGGGCAGTAAGGTCGCCTCTTATTTGAAAAACGACCTGACGCAGTGGATCCAGTAAAGTCCACTAGGGTACTTGCGATTCTGTTTGGATTTGATTGAAACTTCCGCATTCGATTGCAAGGCATTAATTATTCACGCTGTCTGTATTCTGTCAAGGCACTTGCATCTCCACCACTTATCCCCTCGTGACAATTGAGGAGAGAGCCACGCAAATAGCGCATATGCTTTACGGAGCAAGCAGCGTGGTGAAATGTGGTCACGAGTCAGTGGTGCGCAATTGCTGTTCATTGACCTCGTCCGTTGACAGGATAGGGCCAAGCTACGAAAGTGAGACGGAGAAGAGGTTTCGGCAACTGTCGGTCCTTTTAAAGGGACTCTGCATTACCATTACTGTAGCAAAACGATACACAACTGATTGAGCGACCGAGCTCTCATCAAGTCTTGGTCCTTGAAATGCATATTCATGGGATTACGTTGCGCACACAACTCCTATATCTCGCTCTGCGAAAGCTGATGAGCTGCTGCTGCTAGCATGTATGGAAGCTACAGCGCCAAGACGTTCTGCGTGTTGCAGTTGTCGTTGGTGTAGCCCTTGGAACAGGCGCAGATGCCCGTGTCCGTGGCGCACATGCCGCGACCAGAGCACTCGGACACGTACTTGTAAAACCCGCTCGCATCAGTCGGTGGCGAGACCAGGTAGACATAGTCCACAGTAATGTCACCTGCGAGACCAGTGTAGGAGGCTCCCCCAAAGCGCTTGTCCAGCTTGAGATTGTAATTGTTGTTTCCATCGGTGTAGACGCCCTGCACATAGAAGAACTGGTTGTGGTAGAAGAGCAGGTCGCCATTCGTGATCTTGTGCACAACAGTTGCAATAGTCGCAGATGGTGCCGCTGTTCCAAACGTCAGGATCATGTCGCCAACTGCCGGATTGGCTGTGAGCCCAGACCCGACCCCAGTTCCAAGCGCTGTCACAGTGAGTGTCGATGGAGAAGTTGTTGTGTAGAGATAGGCGCCATTGGTTCCGAGTGTTTGACTCAGCCCATACGCGAGAGTCACCGTTGTCGATGAACCACTTGTCGATGCCAGAACAATATTGGGTCCCAGCTTGATCAGTTGGTTGGCCATATTGAGCGCTGTTG
>JAADVF010000896.1:0-11794 GCA_023334555.1 Elongisporangium undulatum | reverse complement strand
TGTCCAGTCGGCCAACTTCCTCACATGCACGAGTCTGACCACGCCCAGCGTCAAGGTCATGAAGGCTGCTGCTCTCTCGAGCGACGAGGCGAAGAAGAGCGGTGTGGACTCGTTCCTGGATGACAACCGCAGTCTTCTGGTCGCTGCTGCTGGTATCGGTGCTGCTGCGATGGTTGCGATGATGGCGTTCGCTGTGAAGCGCGTTGCGGGTCGCGGTAAGAATTCGAGCGACGAAGAAGTGGCCGAGCTATCGACCAAGGCTGAAAGCACTGCTGAAGAAGCCGATGCTGACAATGTGACACGTATCGCTTAGACACGTCGTAACCTGATCAATATACATCTCTTTCCTCCGTAAATTAGCCAACCCGAAAGGTATCCTGGACTCTTTACACCAGTGAAGAAATCTGGAGAGCACACATGAAGATCTTCTCTTTCAAACGTAGCTTAACAATGTAACACGACACGACACCATCCGCACGCCCTCGCGCACGCTGGGCCATAAAATGGGATCACGAACTTCGCATTATATGTTTATATATGTGACTCTGATAACGTATATGATGCCAAATAGCATCATGACGTTTTTGCTTTTTTCTCGTTTTTCTCGTCATTTCGTGATATCACCAAATAACCTCGATGGCTGCATCCTCGATGAGGTTCTTTCTAGACGTCCATTGCAATTGACAGGAGCAAAGCGACGTAGCTGCCACTTCCAGTCATTCTCCGCTCTGCTGCCGCCATGGACGACGAACTGGATCTGTTCGGCGCCTTCGACCAGGAAGCCACGCTCACGGCCGAGGACAAGGCCTCCACGGCCGCCACGGCCGTGAAGCGCAAGACCACGCCTGCCGCCGATGCGCAGGACGACCGCGCGCCGTCGCCTCCGGCCAAGAAGCACGCGCAGTCCACGCCCAAGAGCGATGCCGCCGCCGCCAGCACCAGTGCCGATGGAAAGGCCGCTGGCAAGACCGGCCCGATCGAGACCGAATCCGCAAGCGCGCCGCAGGCCGTGGTAGCCACGGGCACGCAGCAGAAGAACATGATCTCGTTCTCGGTGTTCCCGACCGACTACGTTGCTCCGCCTGAGGCGCCCAAGGGCCCGCCGGCCAAGACGTACCCGTTCACACTGGATCCGTTCCAGCAGAAGTCCGTGGACTACATCGAAGCCGGTGAGTCCGTGCTGGTCTCGGCGCATACCTCGGCCGGTAAGACGGCCGTGGCCGAGTACGCCATCGCCAAGTCGCTGCGCGACAAGCAGCGCGTGATCTACACGTCGCCCATCAAGGCGCTGAGTAACCAGAAGTACCGTGATCTGGAGGAGGAGTTCGGCGACGTCGGTCTCATGACTGGTGATATCACCATCAACCCGCAGGCCACGTGCCTGATCATGACGACCGAGATCCTGCGAAGCATGCTCTACCGCGGCTCCGAAGTCATGCGCGAAGTGGCCTGGGTGATCTACGATGAGATCCACTACATGCGCGACAAGGAGCGCGGTGTTGTGTGGGAAGAGAGTATCATTTTGCTGCCGCACAAGGTGCGCTTCGTGTTCCTGTCGGCCACGATTCCCAACTCACGCGAGTTCGCGCGCTGGATCTGCCACATTCATCACCAGCCATGCCACGTTATCTACACAGACTACCGTCCCACGCCGCTGCAGCACTACGTGTTCCCGGCCGGCGGCAGTGGGCTGCATCTGGTCGTGGACGAGAAAGGCAAGTTCCGCGAAGACAACTTCCAGAAGGCGATTGCCACGCTGACTGCGTCCACCAGCGATCCCAGCGACGGCCTGGAGCTGGCGTCCTACGGAAGCAACAACAAGCGTCGCAAGGCCAAGGGCGGACCCCCAGGCGGCAACGCCAAGAAGAAGGTGGGCACGGACGTGTACCGCATTGTCAAGCTAATCATGGAACGACAGTACGACCCCGTGATCATTTTCTCCTTCAGCAAGCGCGAATGTGAGCAGTACGCGCTGCTGATGTCCAAGCTGGACTTTAACACGGAAGAGGAGAAGCAAATGGTGGAGCAAGTGTTCAAGAACGCTATGGACTCGCTGTCCGATGACGATAAGACGCTGCCGCAGGTGGACTCCATTCTGCCTCTGCTGCGCCGTGGCATTGGTATCCATCACGGTGGTCTGCTGCCGATCCTGAAGGAAGTGATCGAGATCATGTTTGGCGAAGGTCTTCTCAAGTGTCTGTTTGCGACCGAGACGTTCTCCATGGGTCTGAACATGCCTGCCAAGACGGTCGTGTTCACTAACTGCCGCAAGTACGATGGCAAGGACTTTCGCTGGATCACCTCGGGCGAATACATTCAGATGTCTGGTCGTGCCGGTCGACGTTCGCTTGATAGCCGCGGTATCGTCATTCAGATGATGAGCGAGCAGATGGAACCTCAGGTGGCCAAGGGCATCCTGTACGGTCAGGCCGATCCGCTGTTCAGTACGTTCCACTTGGGCTACAACATGCTTCTCAATCTGCTGCGAGTGGAGGATGCTGATCCGGAATACATGATCAAGCAATCGTTCCACCAGTTCCAGAGCGAACAAGCTGCGCCTGCGCTGGAAGAAGCATTGGAACGCACTCGCGAGGAGCGCGACCACATCACCATCAAGAACGAGGAGGAAGTTGCGGAGTACTACTACTTGTCCAAGTCGCTTGTGAAGCTCAAGGAGGAGTTCCTGGCTATTCGCAACAAGCCCGAATACGTCGAGCGGTTCCTGAACGGCGGTCGTCTCGTCAAGGTCTACAGCAAGCCAGATGAGGACGAGAGCAAGAAGTGGGATTGGGGCGTTGTGGTCAACTTTACCACCAAGAACGGAAGCGACTCGACTACCGCTGCTCCCGATACAGTCGTGCACATTTTGCTTAACTGCGTCAGCGATGGTAAGGCTTCCGAGACTGAACTGCCACAGCCTGCTCCTCTTGGAACACTCGGCCTCTCGTCGTCCACTACGAGTGAAATGAAGATCTGCCCCGTGCCGCTGGAAATGCTTGAATCCATTTCGTCGCTGCGCGTTTACATTCCGAAGGATCTGCGAACACTGGAAAGCCGCCAGGCCGTTGGCAAGTCCGTGAAGGAAGTGATGCGACGATTCCCTCAGGGAGTCCCGCTCCTTGATCCGCAGGAGGACATGGACATTCAGGATGAGCACTTTAAGCGCATCATTAAGAAGTCGGCGGACACTGAGGCAAAGCTGCAGGCTCTGGCTTTCCACAGCGTCACGGACAAGGACACGCGCTTCGCGCTGTACAACATGAAGATGGAATGTGAAGCTAAGATGCGCGAGCTCGAGCGCCAGATCAACGAGTCCAAGTCGCTCGTGCTGCGTGATGACCTGCGCCGTCGTCGCCGTGTGCTGCGACGATTAGATTTCGTGGGTGGCGAAGGCGTGATCCAGCGCAAGGGCCGCACTGCGTGCGAAATCTCCACGGCCGATGAGCTGCTCGTGACTGAGATGATTTTCAACGGCCAGTTCAACGATCTGTCTGTGAACGAGACCGTGGCATTGATCAGTTGCCTGATCAATACCGAGAAGAAGAAAGAAGGCGAGGCTCCTCCGTCGGCTGAAAACCTCGAGGCGCCCGTGCGACAGATGCGCGAGACTGCGCGTCGCGTCGCCAAGGTCATGCATGACGCCAAGATCACTATTGATGTGGATGAGTACGCCGAATCTTTCAACACGAATCTGGTGGATGTCGTGATCGCCTGGTGCGAAGGCGCCAAGTTTTCCCAGATCTGCAAAATGTCCAAGCAGTTTGAAGGCTCGATCATCCGCCTGCTTCGACGGCTGGAGGAGTTACTCCGCCAGCTCACGCTCGCGGCGCACACGATTGGTGACATCGAACTGGAGAAGAAGTTCGAGGAGGGCGGCAAGAAGCTCAAGCGCGATATCGTGTTCGCCGCATCTCTGTACTTGTAAGAATCTCGCCCAAAGAGCTGATCCAACAAAATTGCAATCATCGATCCGTTTTCCTTCTCCCGTTGTTCCCGTTTTCTGTCCGCTTATTCGAATTTATTTTGCGCTTAATGGGACTCGTTCAGATTCCGTTTGGACCTTGAAGTGGCCAGACGATTGCGAGAACTTGCGGAATAAAATATTGCGGCATGGGCTGGATTTCAGTGAAGAGGAGCGGGGAGTCAGCCGCTGAACACCAACCAGGAGCAGACAGGCCTCGCTGTTGCAGTGGAAAGATCCCACTTTGCCACCAGGAAGGTGAAAAAGACTGATCTTTGCGATTCAGGTCGAATCTCTGGCGACTTGTGCGGCTCAGAAGCGCCGAGCACCTGTGGATCACCACCAATCCTTCCAACTCGGGTCTTGAATCTCTGAATCTTGGCAAATCTGTCTGTTTTATCATGTGCTGTTAAATTCGTGTGGTGGTCCATGGGGGTTCTCTCGCCTATAAATAATGCATCGGCTTGCTGCAGGCATCTTCCGCTCTTTGACTTGACGCTACGCTGGTTCACGGACTCTTGCTGCCTTGCTTCCATGGCGGCCACCTAATCCGAGTTGCTGCCGGTCTCGAGAAGGTCGTTGCCCAGGGCCTGTTCGCTCTCGTGGGAGGACCAGAGCACCGAGGCCGGGAATCGGATGGCTGTGCTGGATGAGTTGGACGGCGTGAGATGCGGGGAGCTGGGCACCTGCGCCTTGGAGGCTGTTTCTACTGGCGTCGTGGACTCGGCCCCCGAGGGGATGGACTGCGCGATGCTCGCGGGATTGGTGGCTGCCGCGACCTCGAGATTCAAGCGCATGCTGGACACGGCGCTGGACATGCGCGCGTCTTTTTCCACGTCGTGGAACATGTTCTCCGTGTTCTCCAGCAGCGACAGCAGCAGCGGGTAGTTGGCGAACGACGACAGGTTTACCTTACGTCGCATGTACTTGGAGCGCGTGTTGTAGCCCGTGGTCTTGTCGTGCTTTTTCAGGATCTGTAGTCACCCCAAAATGCCGTAAGCGGCAGGCTCATTGGATCAGCTAGCCAGGAATATAGGCGACTGACCTTGGAGAAGCCCTGGTAGTTCATCACGGCAAAGTTCTCGAGCCGGATGCACTCGCGGTAGAAGTGCACGAACGCGAACATCAGCCGCTGGGCCTCGAACGCGTCGATGGTCTTGTTTTTCTGCAGTCAGATTAATGCGCGTGTGAGCGATTAAACCGAAGACCACGTGGCCAGTCATGGAGACATTACCTTGAGATCCTTGAGCACGGACCGCAGCTGATGGAAGCGGAAGGCGAAGCGCTTCTCCTCGGACGCATAGAACAGCGAGATCTTCTTGAGCTCGGCCTGCAGGTCCTGGAAGAACGCGACCTCGAGCTGCGACTCGGCTGCACAGAGCGATCATACCGTGAGCTTCTCTGCTCTCTCATCTCCCATTCTCTCTCTCTCCCATTGGGGGGGGAATCTCACGTACAGATATCGCGCTGCGCCGCGGTGCTGCCTGTGGGCGACGGGCTGTTGACCACGGCCTTGATGCGCTTCTTGAGCGCCTTGTAGTTGAGCCAGAAGGGCGCCCACTCCGGGTTGCTCTGCAGGATCTCGCGCAGCAGGCCCTTGCCGAACTTCATGGTGAATCGCTAGTGAGGAGAGCGATTGGGAAGTGCGTCCGGCCCTGGAAATCAAATCTGGTTTTCCAGGCGGACGTACTCGATGGCTCCTTGCAGTTCTCATTGTGCCAGAACAGGACATGGATGGTACGATAGCAACCCAAAACAGGGTTTATTCGGCCGCATACGAAATAGTACAAAAGCTATCATAATTGCACCGTGTTTTGGTAAAAGAATGCTTGTTTGGTGCGCTGGTGTCATTGCACAGAAACGGGCCATCCAAGTGTCGTTTGCATCTCGGAGATTCACCAAGATTCGATTTCACTCGCGTGAAACGAATAAAACCTTGACAGAGGAGGGATAAAACCTTGATTCACGGCTGAGCATCCCCACAGCAGGTTTGCGCGGAGCATCAGGAATTGCAGGTCAACTAATGCGGGGCACGTGATCCGTTCTGTGACCGCAGACCAGAAGGCTTCCACATTTTCCCTCTCCTGCGCCATCTCCCTTCTGTGGCCATCACCACCATTAGCGAATGCGTATTGCGTAGCAGACTAGTGATATCTTGGTCTTTACAGGTATAATCGTATTCATTTCGCGAGGATTAGCTTCCCAAACGCTGGGGCCACTGTACCTATCTGTGAAGATTCAGAAGGGAACAGGCGACAGTGCAGTTGGTGGAAGTTTAGCCTCACAACCGGCACCACAAGCGCACGCAAGCGCAAGGTTCTCCATGGTCGTCTGCTGCTGTTATTTGATATCGTCTATCGCTCGCTCGCTCTCTGACGGACGGACGGACGGAAAGGAGCAGTCGGATCTGGATGTTCTCCGCCTTTAATGCTGTAGATTCGTTAGGCTGAGGATCGAATGACCCGCTTGCGCCTTTTCGTCGTCGATCTCACAGGTATCATCCACCAATGTCGCAACGTCGCTGGGTAACGGCGCCTAACCATCGTTCAAGAGCGAGGAGAAAGCGAGTGCTGGCGTCAATCCGTTGGCCGTGTTTTTGCAGTCGTCCTGCGAGATGTATCGCCACGAGATTCGATCTTGAAAGGCCACAAATCTGTGTGGCGTGTCGTCGTGTCGCACGTGCACCGACTCCAGCTGGTTCAACGCAGCCACTATCGCCTAAAAAACGGACACACGTCAGCGTCATGTACAAGGGAACATCTGACTCCGGTGTTTCTCCGTGCATAGCGATGCAAACGACGTCTCGTACCTGGTTCACCACGAAATCCTTGACATTCGGTCGTATAAACCTGCAAACGTCGCGCTAAAATGAGCCTAACATGATACACACGACTATCTCAGGAGTGAAAACTCACTGCGACGTCCGCAAGATTGCGAGTAGATCTGCTCGAGTGCCGTGTCCATTGGTCAATCGTGCGGCTGCATCGCGCACCTGATTCATAATATTATCGACTGAGGTATCAGCACCATGAGCACACACACCTTCACTCCACATGACTAAGGTCCACTGACCAAATTGAGAAAGGTCACAGCTTTGGGCGCATCCCCGACAAGCAGATCTTGGTGATCGGAAGACCGTGGGACAGTCAAGACTGGTCCCACCTCGACATGATTTCCTGCCTCGAGCTGATAGCTAAAATGACGATGAGCAGGTTCAGCCACTCGCTGTTCTGTAGAACTATTGAATACGGATACACACTGCGATTAATAGGAGCTACTACGTACGTGAACGGCAGAGTTGGATGGGCGTAGCGCTCTAATTCTTGTGCATGGAAGCTTGCCAAATCCAATGAGTACGACTGAGATGGGACCTATTCGTAATCGATGTTGATTGCGGATTAGCCCATCCATTCCGAATGCCTACCACAACCTTACGATGCGGTTCTGCCACATACAAGCGCATTTTTAAGAATGGCCGCGGGGCTTTCGCACGAGTCCGACTCGGCTGCTGCGAAAGAAGCATCATGCAAACGAAGGCTCGCTGCTTGGGCGGCACCGGTCGTACGCAGCGTATGCCGACGCATGGATTCGATGCGAGCTCTAAGTCATGTCCAGCGTCGTGTTGGTAAAGTGACGTGACCCAGGCAAACAGGAACTAAATTACCTCTTTGAGCCATATTCCGACGTGTTTTCAGCCACAGGAGTTCGAAACACTTGCTCTAGCACGAGCAAGCAGCTTGTCTCCACCTCCACAGCGGAGTTTTCTGCCACAGAGAGGTTCAATATCACTGGCGTATTTTTCAGCGTCAGATACAACTCTCACCCTTGTCCGTTCGCCAAGAGAACTGGCCGGTTTCTTCGTTGCATTCCACGTAGCTTGCCTCCCACAAAGACGTTTTCGAGTCTTTCGTTGCAGCAGATTCGCGTTGCTTGCCGCTTGGATTACTCAGGAAATGAAGAGCAGCCTCAACATACTGGCCGAGGTCCAAATATGCAAACAGTTCTGTCACGAAAAAAACCGCGAGTCAGGACAAGACAACGGGGAGATGATAAATCTATTGGAGCGTACCTTTGGTGCTGGGAAGCACATGCTGATGGTGCTGCTGCAGATAAACCAAGACATGTAATCTCAGAAGAGCGGTTAAGGACAGCTACACAAAAGACGCGAAGCTACTGGACAAAACGCCCCCCATTCAAGCGAAGCAGGTGCAAGGATATCATTCGACAGCATGGGAGCGCTGGGTTGGGCCAGTGCTTGGCGGATCGCATGAAACAGCGAGCTCTCCTTAGTCGTCATGGCAACAGACGCATTGGCGGCTGGATTCGTTCCGTTTACAATGAACGACAGGCCGCGAGCTCGCTTGCGATAGCGCTGTGAATCCTCATCGTCCGTTGGTAAGGACCCGCCATCCGTGTTGAGAGTGCGGCGAAGCTCCTGAAAAACGCAAATCCTATTAGCGACTGCAAGAGGATGAACCATATAATGCAAGGGAATCAATCACCTGTCGACGACCTCCCAAGACCTTGGCTCTGATCCGTTGGAAAGCGGCTTTGTCATGCGCTTGCTTGACTTGTTCACGCACAGCAGCCTGCTCATTCAGAGTCGTCAATTGGAAAGCTCCCTCCACATCAACCAAAGCGCGATCCGATTCCTATCGCCCACCTCACGTGTGAGCCGACCCATCGTGATCTCTTGGTCGATCTTTCCAAGCGGATTGCCGAAGTGGAGATTGTCTCCACCAAGCAACGCGGCCACTGCTTGCTGCAGCGCATCGTCGGCCGAGAGGCTGTTCCATCCGTCCAGAGCAGGCAATAGCTTGGCCAGGTCTTGTCGATCCGTGTCGTCCAAGAGCGTCGTCCATGAATCCGTCGGAAGCAGACCGCTTAGACTCTTCCAGGGCTTCTCAGGCGTGAACTCGACGACCGTCTCGTTCGAACAGTACGCGATCTGCTTTTGCGGATTGCCGTGTGCTCCACTCTTCGTCACCAAAGGAGACTCGTCATCGTCTTCTGTGTCGGAGTCAAAGGTCACTGGGGCTCCTGTGAGCAGCACTGTACGAGACTGTTAGTGATTCAGTCCAGCCCCTCAGGTGTATCGCCACTTGGCTGTCGTATCCTCCATTCCGCACCCTTGGATCGTGGCACGAAGGCGCTCAGCGTCGGGTCCTGCACCCATTCGGCCACCATGTTCATCGGGCGAGCTCGATTTCGCATTCTCCTGGTTATTTTCGGAACCGACCCCTATTTTAGTGTAATTAGCGTGCATTGCCCTATATTAGTGTTCCATTCTCTGAATATATCACATTTGGCAGGGCTGACTGTTCCATTTGGCCATTTGCTGGAACAAGACGCTTGTGATGTGACACGGCGCACCGCATCCGTTGGACCGTTTCGCCCCAGTCGCTTCGATGCGCAGGATGCGCGACACTTTCTTCCGTAGGGCTGGTGTTCTGGCGGCGCTTTGCAGCCGAAGACAGCCTTCCATGGGACTGTGCGCTGCTCGCTGCTACTGCTCATGCGGATGGCTGCATATCCAGCGCAGAATGGCGAATCGAGTAGGTGTGCCAACCCTGCTCCTGCGCGAGAACACGAGCGAAAACGGATCCGATCGTGTCCGTATCGCCACCGGAAACGGCGTTGCCTCTCAAGCTTTGATGGCCTCATTTGCTCTTTCCACGCATCCCGCCTCAGTCCAATTCAAGCTCTCCTCGTCCGCCCATGGTGTTTCCTCGCGTTCGGGTCAAGGCCACGCTCGCTGCGGCGATGTGCGTGCTCTGCGTGCTCCAAAACGTCAATGCAGACAGCACCAGCTCAAGCGGGGCATCGTCTGTGCTGACGCAAGCTTCGGTGCCAGTGACCTGCTCGCTCACGGTGTCCGAAGGCGATGCTGCCTTTGGCATCAACATCGAGACCGATACGTCCTGCGCCAACGGCGGCGTGGGCTGCATCGACAACGTCTGTCGCTTCTGCAAGACGACCGAAAATACCCAATCGAGCCACTTCCAACCCTGTGCGTCCATTGGAGCTGTCAGCGTGTCTGATTCGTGTGCTGCGGCGCAAGGAGACATTGATGTCGGCGTCACGGCCATTGCGGACACGACTTGTGTGGATGGCGGCCTTGGATGCTACAATTCGCACTGTCGATACTGCAAATTCCATACGACTGCGCAGTCGGCTCATCTGCTCAGCTGCTCGCAGTTTGGATTTAGTTCGGAAGCGCAGTCGAGCTCTGGATCAGTGACCAGCCCAGCCACAGGCTGCACGGAAACCGTGTCTGAAGGCGATGCTGCTGTCGGCATCGCGTTTGCATCCGATCCAACTTGTGCGCAAGGTGGTCTTGGTTGCTATGGCGCCGTTTGTCGTTTCTGCCAAGTCACTGCGACGCCTCAATCCGCGCATCTATTTCCATGCTCAGATTTCGCGCAAGCCAGCAGTGGAAGTTCATTTGGTCAGACTTTTGATCTTTCTTCCCAAGATGGAAGCACTTGGACGAGTATCGCGCCATCCTCTAGTGGTGATATGACTGAGACTCCAGCTTCGGATGCGCCTTCATCAAGCCAAGGTTTTGCGACACCGGCTGTAACAACAGCAGCTGCATCCTCAAGTGCTGACGCGAGTGATACTCCTGCTCCGTTCGACCCAACTTCGTTTTCTCCGGCTATTGTTACTTCTTCAAGCTCTGCAGCCATTGACCCCTCCATCACTGCTTCCGCAAGCTCAGGCATCACTGATACACCGGCCACCATTGGTGCCACTCTCACGCCTGACGCCGCTGGGCCATCGACTAGTGCCGCTTCGAACACTGGCACTACTGATATCCCCACGAGTGTAAATATCACCGATTCACCTACTGCTATGGATCCGTTCACCGGTGCTCCTTCGAGCAGTGGCGTGTCATCTCCTCCCAGCACGATTGATCAGCCAACTAGTGCAACCTCAGCCAGCGCAGTCGGAGTGAATACGCCAATGTCGACCGAACCCACGGATACCCCGTCGCAAATCACTAATACCACGGACACCGGAGTCCCGACAACTCTTGCTCCAACATCGAGCGAAATACCAGCACCAGTCGCGGTCCAGACTGATTCTCCAATTCCAGCGTCCACTGAACTTGTTTGCCCAGAAACTTCTGCGGGGGATATGGCTGTAGGCATTCAATTGATTCCGGATCCTTCATGTGCTGATGGCGGTCTGGGCTGCTATGCGAACGCGTGTCGTTTCTGCAAGTTTTACTCGACGGCGCAATCAGCTCATCTACTCAGTTGCTCTGAGTTCGGATTTGCGTTTGGTACGCAATCGAGTTCAGGATCAACGGCCGCCACTCCCAGCCCGACAGTTGACTCGAGTGTGTGCAATGAAATCGTGTCTGAAGGTGATGCTGCTGTCGGCATCGCGTTTGCATCCGATCCGACTTGTGCGCAAGGTGGTCTTGGTTGCTATGGCGCCGTTTGTCGTTTCTGCCAAGTCACTGCGACGCCTCAATCCGCGCATCTGTTTCCATGCTCAGATTTCGCGCAAGCCAGCAGTGGAAGTTCATTTGGTCAGACTTTTGATCTTTCTTCTCAAGATGGAAGCACTTGGACGAGTATCACGCCATCCTCTAGTGGCGATATGACTGATACTTCATCCTGGGGTGTTTCATCAATTGATGGATCCTCATCTAGTGGGATTTTTGAAACACCGACTGCAACAGAACCTTCAACAAATGCACCCTCAAGCTCAGCTGCATCTGGCACACCAGCTCCGTTCGAACCACCATCTAGCGCTCCATCCAGTATCGACACGCCGGATCCGTTTGAGCCTACCACCTATGCTCCTTCAAGCACCGACACG
>JAADVF010000895.1:0-11808 GCA_023334555.1 Elongisporangium undulatum | reverse complement strand
CTGGCCTAGCACCAGAGTGATCGTGCCTGGCTTGAACACGGCCGTGACGTTCTTGAGGATCTCCTTGTGCACGACGTGCTTCTTGGAGACTACGACCATCTTCTTGAGCGTGTTGGCGATGGTTGGCAGCTCCTGCGTGGCATCTTCATCGGCCGACGTGATCTCAGCCGACAGCGAGAGGTCGTTCACGCGGATCTCCATCTGTGGCATGGAGCGACCCAGGGCCGCTTGGAACTTGTCGGCCACGAACTCGTGCAGCACGTGAGGCCCATGGGCCAGAAGCGCCTCGGACGAATCCAGATGGAGCTGCTTGGATGGCGTCTTCTCCATGACAAAGAGAGATGGTATTGCAAGGCAGGAGGCGGAATCCAAAACGTAGAGATTCATAAGGCGACATGGTCGGCAGGGTCCGTGGTTTACACTGTGCCAGCGGTCGGCTTTGATTATCACATTGACCGTCATAAATATCATAATAAGGTGCAACTGTACAATTCAGCATAAAACCAGGTTAAATTCTGGCGTCAAACCCACCCTTATTTGAGATAAGTGCGGTCAGGAGTGTTGGTCTTGCTTCAAGTTCGCAATAGCACCAGCTACGTGATTACTGAATGAGCTGTCGTTCGCAATCAAGACACTGCTCCATCCATTTGATCCACAAGGCCTTGAACTATTAATACGTTGGTAAAGCCACGCGACGCTTCGTCCTGTGTATCGCAGATCACCGCTGATTGCGCTTGGCTCTTCGAAGCGATAGTTGACAGTGGAGCGCGCGTCTTGCCACGAGCCTGGTTCCCTGTTTGAGCCGCTGTGCTTCTGCTTTCAATCGCCCTTTCAGCGCTCGTCCAGTCCTTTGACTTGCTTCCCAGGCGCTTCGACGTTGTGCATGCCGCTAAACGAAAGCGAAACTTTCTTCCTTGACGAAGGATGCATGGAGATTGATTCATCGACGGAGCGAAGGCCAATTAATGGTCATTTGAGACGCAACACTCAGCACCCGCCAGCTCATTGGTCGAGACCGCACATGAGCTTCGGCTGCGTGACCGAGATCTTCGTGCGTATGGTGACTGTTCTGGTCGAAGCCTATTTCCGGTCAACACGGACAGGATCAGAGAAGATCAGGATATAATTGGCAGACGCCTGGCTTGGATATCATGCTGCTGCCGAGCGCCATGGCGGCAGCATTCTCAACAAGCACAAGCTCCACTAGCATCCTCCATGGCCGCACCAGGAAGTCTCCCGCTTCTACAGCTCAAGCTCGAAGAGCATGGTGAGTCTGCTTCAGACTGGCCCATTACTGCATCTGAATGTGTCTGACCACGATGCTTTCGCCTTAGACAATTACCCATGCGGAGCTGCGTATCGAGCCATTCGGAGTCCACGCACCACGGACCGCGCGTCGTCGTTTCCCAGTCAACTGTCACGCTTCCAGCAGCAGCCGACTGCAGCTCTGGTTGAAGCCAGCGGTGGCGCTCACAGCAGCATGAAGCAGTTGGCCAACGAGCCTGGAGCTTTGAACGCCAGTGGCAGCTCGTCGGGACAGAACGAGGGCCCAACTGCCGCTGCTTCAGACGACCTGGCCAAGCGTGCGCACCGCCGAGTGATGGACCACAAGCGCGTGGAGGCGGAGCGGAAGATCGAGGCCGAGAAGCTCCGGCTGAAAAAGTCTGAGCAGGAGAAGCTGGCCAAGGAGCAGGCCAACCAGGCCAAGCAGCGCCGCCGAGCTGAGATCTACGCCTTGAATGCGTTGTTGCGACAGCTGCAGCAGGACAAGATCGCGGCCTTCATTGCATCGCAACAGGACGCGCTTCTGGCCGAGTCGTCTCCTTCTGTCGTCGGAATCGAAGCCTGCTGCGGACCTCAGGCCATCGGCGTCTGATTAACAGATTGGACCGTCACTATTATATATTTGAAAATCGATACTGTGAAAGAATCGCTGCTGCTTCCATCTACTGAGTCTCCCTGGCTATGATTCGTGCTGAAGCGGCGTCCGAGTCGCTAACGTGTCAGTCTCTCACAATATGTCGAAACGCCTTGACCTGCAGACACAACAAGGTCCGTTCAGCTGATGTGCGGCACAATCTCTCTCACTCTCTCTTGGAGCTTACCAGCTCAAGCTGCTCAGCGGCGGCTCGCTTGAGGCTCTCCATCTCTTGTCGCAGCTCTTGGACATTCGCCACCCCAAAGTGTTTGGTGTCCGCTGCGTAGATGATCTTGAGCTGCTCGACCTCCTTCTTCAGCGCTTGCAGCTCGTCCTGCTGCTGTTGGCGTCGCTCCTATTCACCGCACAAGAGAGAGAGTCAACCTCAAGCCCCAAAACAGAGGCCTGGTGATCTCAGTCCAGCGGGTGGGTGTTCGTACCTTGATCCGCTTCCGATACCGTCGTGCGGTCTCGAGTGATCGGAGTCTGGCCTTCAAGTCCTCGAACTCGCGCTCGTCCAGCGGCTGCACATGCGCCATGAGATCACTGTCACTGTCACACGAATGCACGTCAGAGCCATCTCCACACTCAAGGTTCGGAGGATCTTCAGACCTGTCGGCTGATGCGCGTGCTGTTGCAGTGGATTGAAGCTGCTTGTCTGACCTGTAGAGACGCCAGAGCGAAGCGTTAGATCGGTAGTTGAGTCTCTCCCCCTTCCCCACAATCGCATACTCGTCCGATTCATCCTGCTGCATGTGCTGTTGGCCGCCCACGCGCTCGGCGATCTCCAACGAGGTCATGCGCTCCGCCATACTGCCCCTCTCCTTGCGTGAAGTCATGTTGCAAAGTGTCCGACGCCGCGAAACATAAAAGAACCGAGAACTGCGTCTGCGACGTGGGCCAACGACTGTTTGCAATCACGAATTGGAGGGCGGCGGATCCATAGGCCCACAACCAGGGCTTTGGGACACTCGCTCTCGATTCGGATAATGAGCTGTGAGCGGACAAAGCAACCAGGACCAGTCGAGTCGGCTTGGCTCAGTCATTGCATTCCGCATCGCCCCGTTATACATGGATCAATGCAGCTGACGACTCTTTTCTCTCTGTGGCGTGAGCTTGTTTGAGAGAGGCGGCGGGGCGATGAGATCATCTCAGTGCTTGCTCGGCCGCCTGGTGACGATGAGAGGCAGGCAGGCAGGCTCAGCCGAACTGCACTGGTTATCCATCATCATCACTCGTGTTGACGCCCGTGGGACTAAAGCTCGTTCACAGAGAGAGAGACTGGGCGTGGGCGCACACAACACAAAGCGCGTCGCTCCTGTCGCTTGGACACACAGCATTGAGGATGGCTCTGGGAACAGGCAACTCCCGATTCTTCCATTGCGACCGGATCCAGCCAATCACATGCCGAGACCACCGGATCACTCGACTATGATTGGCTGATTGAGTCTCATGTACCACCACCACCGCAGACTTCCTTCTGCTGGACCATGGCGCTCGGAGCCGTGCTCGCGTCGGCCGTCGTGATGTTCGCCGGCACCAACATCGACGACGCACTGGTGCTGGTGGTCTACTTCGCCAATGCCGCCGAGGGCAAGCAGGGATTCCAGCCCAGACACGTCTGGATCGGCCAGGTCCTGGGCTTCACGGTCATCATGCTCATCAGCCTGATCGGAGTCTTCGTGGGCTCGTTCCTGCCGCCGCACTACGCTGGGCTGCTGGGCTTTGTGCCGCTGCTCATGGGTCTCTGGCGTGCGCGGCACTGGTGCGAGAAGCACACAGTGTCTGCAGCGGACGATGCATACCAGCTGCAGGGACTGAGCACTGCCGCTGAAGCAGGCCGAGGCAGCAGTTCTATTTCAAAGCGGCAAAGCACTGAGGGCCACGGACAGAAGGCGACCTCGCCTGAAGAGGGACGACCCAGCTCGACAAAAAGCGCCACGGGAGCGAAGATCCCGGAGCCGCACGACTCTACGACTGAGTTAGCGCAGCAACTGGAGTCGGGAGATCAATACCAGCTCCAGGACCCAACTGATGACGTGACAGAACTAAAATCCAGGTGGTGGTCGACCGTTCTCAGTGTCCACTCGCTCAAGATGGCGGTCGTCACGGTCGCCAATGGCGGAGACAATGTGGCGATCTACATCCCCGTGCTGGTGACTTACAACGCCGGAGAGGTCCTGCTCACGGTCGCGATCTTCTACGTGCTCCTGATGGCCTGGCTCTATGTCGCAGCCGTGTTCGTATCGTTCCGCTTCGTGGCGAATTTCATTGAAAAATACGGCGACTACATCATTCCCGTGGCGCTGATTCTGCTGGGTGTGTACATCCTGTGGTCCACAGACGCCTTGAGCCTCCTCGTATGATCCATGAGATAGACGGAGCAATACAAGTGGCGGAACAGACTTTGGCGTTGAGAGGCGTTCGTCACTTTGAGCAGCAGCCTCACACTGCAAATGGAGCGCCGAGTCCCACTTGATGACGACCAATGCTTTGCTGGTGATGAAGATAACGGACTCGGCATCAGTACGAGCGGATTAAACGTACAAACAACTCTTTTGCCGCTTGGGAGAATCAAAACGTACGTCTTGTATAAACATTCATAATCCGCGTGGCATCCAGCTATTCGAAGTCGTAGGCTGCCGGCCAATCGCGTAGTTTCAAAATTTCAATACGGCCATGAGCACACGGATTGCGTGAATTCCCGCGCCTGCTGCTCTGTGGTGCGGTTTCCTGCAGCGAGCGCTTCCTCCAACAGCAGATTCTCCATCGTATGCGTGATTGCGATCACGTCTTCTTCATAGGAGTTGACCACAAGCTTCGTGAGCAATCCAACCTCTGGCGGTGGCGCTTGTGATCGTTGCGAGGTCGGAGAAAACACTGCTCGCTTTGGGACCATCTGAACGCAGGATCGCATGGCGGTGCCCACTGGAACGTCGCCGCTCAGTGCTTCTGGTGGCACTCTGGACAGCACGCTCCAGCCAGTTTCATCAGTGTACATTCCAGAGAGCGAGTTGTCGCCTACGGAGATCGCGCGCCAGACCAGCACCATGCGATCTGCTTCCTTGTACCGCCGCATCACGAGCTTCACGTCCACATACAATTCATCGTGGCCCACGAGCGCTCTTGAATGGTGCCGCTTGGTGCGGAACTTGACCGCGATGGTGTCTTCCGGCTGATCCACGTTCTGGTACATGGCGTGGTTGTCTTGCAGGTATTGCAGCATGACCGAGCGCCAGGCGGCCCCGCCCGTGAGATGCACCTCGAAAGGCAGAATGGAGACGTACACCAGCTCCATGTACAGCATCTCCTGCTGTGTACCAGGCATGGGTCTCGTGCGTGCGTACGCGTGGCGGTTGGACTCGTCGTAGCAGTGGGTCATCCCATTGGAGTCGAAGACCTCGTCCAGACGCGCGTGCGCTGCATCCAGGTCGTTCATGAGCTGATGGTACACACTCACGTCGTCCGCATGCAGCATGATATCTGGGCCGGCCGTGAGCGCCGAGTCCCATATCTCCATCTGGCTGTTCTGTCGAATCATGTTCTGCAGGCTGTTAGCCAGCGCGATTTGCGCCTCCAGTGTGGCACGCAGCCGCAGATTCTCCTGCTCGGACTTGACGCGGCCGGACCACTGCCTCCGCGCGACGCGCTCCCAGATCATACCGCGGTGGTCCTTGTCCTGCATGGCATTGCGAGCCACTAGCATACGCTGCCGCTGGCTGTCCCGCTGGGCCTCGAGCTCCACGACCTTCTCACGCAGGAACCGCAGCTCGGCCAGCATACGCTCGCGCGAAGGGTTCCGCCGCTTGGCGCTTGTGTCTTTGGAGAGTGCGGTCGAGCCGTTCCCTTGCCCAAACGCGGTCGGCGAGACGCCCACCGACTGCAAGCCGTCAATCGCTTGGATCTCCGGAAGCTCCGTGGGCACATCGACCTCGCAGGCCTCCAGGAACGCCAGCGTCTCCTGCAGGAACGTGCTCTCGTCCATGCTCATGCAAGAATGGAAGCGTTCGAGCCAAAAGGCAAGTGGGCGGAGGAAAAACCCAGCGATGGGCTGGGTGGGTTTAACAACTGCCTGCGTGGTGGGTTGGGTGGACGCACATAAAACCCGCTGAATCTGCGACGTGTGCGGTCGTTTCAATTGATGAGGGGAGTATTTCGGGCGCACCAAGAGACAGCGCGCGAGAGGGCTTTTCGTCATCATCCGCTCCCTGCGGAGGCCCCGCCAATGCGGCTGTTCTCGTGCCAGCGCCCGGTCTTCAGTGTCGCCGGTGAGAAGTGCACAATGGCGTCAGATGGGGCTCGTTTTCCATGTGGATGGTCATGAGTGTTGCGTGGTGAATCTTTGTTATAGTGCAGGTGCAGCAGATCGCGTTGGGTACTGCTGGTTGCGCGGCTTCTTTGCATGCGCAAGGGTATGATCGGCTGCTGTTGAGTGTTACGGGCAACCCGGTGCCACCGCCGACTGGAACCAAGAAACGGGAGCTGCACCTAGAAGCCAGACCGCCGGGTGATCCGCTCCCGCAGGTTGGAGCTCTCGTGGCCATAATCTCTGCCGGCAGATGGCAATCGATGTGACTCTGTTGCGCTTTGCGATCTGTAGACGATCGATGTCTTCGAGCGATTCCCTTTCCACGGCACGTTGCGCCATCGCTCGAGCAAGTATCGCCCGCAGCTCATCCAGTTCTGTCTCTACGGGGTACGCTAGCATCGCGTTATCCCATGCAAATCAATCAACTGATGGCTTGATGTGGCATAATAGATGCACAAGGAGGGCCAGAGAAGGACGCTACTAGCCAGATTCATACTCGACGTCATCGAGCACTTTGACGCGCTCTTTGAAATCAACGCGAACGACCAAAGCTCGCATCAACTCACGCTCAAGGCTAAAGGCGGACTCTACCCGAACGCCCAGCTCGTGGTGTGGATGGACAGTTTGCATTTTGTGCGCCCGAACACAGAGTCAGCTCTCCATCTTCGTCGAGAAGAGCTCTCCAGCTCCGGCGGACGAGAGATCGAGATGATCGCTATGGGGACGCAAACTCCCGTTCGGCGGAAGCGCATTCGTCCAAGCTTCACCAAGATCAGATGCCACGAGAAAGAGCCGTCTCCAGTTGAACTACTTCCACCTCGCAAACGCGTGTCTCTGTCCGTGAAGGTCGAGATCGCTTCACCAGAAGATGATGCAAACGACGACCACGATAGCAATGACAACCACAAGACTGACGAGCCGGCAGTGACCTCGCCTACTTCGCCACGTCGACCTGGGACTCAATGCAGGAGCAGCAAGTGCGCGTCCTACCGTGAACTCTTGACTTTGCGCCGGGAGAATCAATGGCAGAGGGACCTGCTACAACTCTTAACCAAGCAGAACGAGCAGCTCGTGGCGTTCCACCGCAACGCACACGCTGCTGCCACGGAAAGAGCTCGCAGTAAATCCGAAGGCAGTGGCCTACTCAGCCAACTGGAGACGAACCAAGAGAGCCCTGAAGCACAGCGAGCGGAGCAGCCCGGATCCACGGAAGACCATAGCGCCCCGCCAGCGTTTGACGAAATCTCTTTTGACGGGCTCGTGCATCAGATCGAGCAAGAGTTCCGGCTGCTGCTCGACAGCCACAACGAGCACGCCAGCAGCGCACCCGTGGCCGTGCTCAGCGCGGGCGAATGACTGGATCCTGGACGGACGTGGACGTGTGCAATGGGGTTGTACCATGTCGCATAAATCCCGCAGATCAGTTTCAGCCAATCACCGCTTCCTAAATAGATCTTTCAGCCAATGAAATGTACGAGAAGACACAACCCAGTCAAACCACTTTGACAGCCGGTCACGGAATTTTTGATGAACAGGCGTGTCCAACGGGAGGAGGAGGGGGGGCACCGCACACAATGGGCAGGGCCTTTACTACGGCATACAAACTCTTCTACTAACTGCGCATCCGGAGCGCTTGCCATGAACATGATCACACGCTCGACCTGCTATTGCGCCAGTTGTGTGTGCTCTCCGTTCGTGATGTGGTACACGAGTGGTACACTAGAGGAGCGAGTTCACAGGCGGTTTTGGGAACTTCAGCTTTTTCCCCTGCAATCCTCATCCTCAGCGTTTTAAACACCAGGTATCCACTCCCATCTTGGTGTTTGTATGTGCTTCCAAGCTTATCATGTTTAAAACACCCCACTCGACCAAGCGACCGGCCATCGTCATCCTCCGCCCCCTGGGCCAAAGCCGGAGAGCTCCATTTGCCATGGCCACGCCCCCCAAGAAGACGTCGCTGCTGCCCATATTCCTCTCGGGCGCCGGCAAGGGCGGCTCCAGCGGCCGCAAGAAGGGCCACGCTGGCGCCGCCGCATTCACCAACAAGCGGCGCGGCCGCAGCAACAGCGAGAGCCGCTCGTCGTCCCACGCAGACTCCATGCCGGACAAGGATGCCAATGGCAAAGACGACAGCCAGGCGGCCTCGTGCGTGGCGCGCTGCAAGCGGAGGGTGCGGTCCTGCAACATGCTGTCCTTCGTGTTCGCACTGACCGTGCTGGCGTCGCTGTACTGCCTCGTGACGCTCGGCGCCATGGTGCAGCACAATTCGTTCACGAACGGCGCGATCGACTCGACGCCGCAGACGCTGTTCACGGGCTGGCGCAACAACCCGATCATGTCCAAGCTGCAACGGCTGACCACGTACTTCTCCTCGGTGGACGGCGCGCGGCTCAACAAGGTCGCGACGCGCGAGAACCTCAAGAACCTCGGCGACTACGAGTGCGTAGGCTGGCGCCAGACCACCAACTGCACGCCGCACGGCGAGCGCGAGGCCGCGAACGACCAGAACTGCTCCACGCTGATTGCGAACGGAATCTCGGGCTACTGCGAGGTGCGCAACAAGCTCACGGGCGAGACCAAGCACGTGATGGAGATGCACTGCAACTCGCTGCGGCCGGGCGTGTTCTTCAGCTGCGATATGTTCCAGTCGCTGCTGAGCTACAGCATCCTGTCCACGGACTACGTGCACGACCCGAACTTCACGTTCGAGGCCAACGTGCAAGAGTTCCGCGAGACCAACAAGCTGCTGGACACGCCCATCCCGCTGGACGAGGAGGGCTTCAAGAACGAGTCCGTGGGCCAACTTGAGCTCTCGTTCGAGCGCGGCATCGTGTTCGTGATCTACGAGAAGCTGCTGCTGGGCGCCTACGTGAGTGTGCGCTCGCTGCGCGCGCTCGGCTGCACGCTGCCCATCGAGATGTGGTACCGCGCGTCCGAGACCGACGTGGACCACAAGCTCATCAAGATCATGGTGGCCGAATACGGCGTGTTCCTGCGCGAGATGGTGGACCCGCGCGCCACGCACTTCTACACCAAGCTGCACGCCATCTTCTACAGCGCCTTCGACTCGGTGCTGCTGCTGGACGCCGACAACTTTGCCGTGCGCGATCCGACGTATTTATTCGAGCTGCCGGAGTTTGTCAACAACGGCGCGATTTTCTGGCCGGACTTCTGGCGCCCGAGCAACACGATCTTCAACATCCACCGCGACTCGTTCGTCTGGCCGGTGTTCGGGCTGGAGTTCGTGGACACGTTCGAGCAGGAGAGCGGCCAGCTGCTGATCAACCGGCGCAAGCACCAGGACGCGCTCAACGTGCTCATGTACTACGGCTTTAGTATGCCGCGCGTACCGGAAGACCTGCGGCTGGTCTGGGGCGACAAGGACCTGTTCCGCTTCGCCTGGATGAAAGCCCAGGCCGACTTCTTCATGATCTCCCGGCCGCCGGGCTCGGCCGGCACCAAACATCCGGACTACGATCTGTTCTGCGGCGTCACCATGGTGCAGCACGACCCGGCCGACAACGTGATCTTCCTGCACCGCAATACTGAGAAGCTCACGTCGTTCAACGACCGGTTCCTCTGGACCCACATCCAGCAGTACAAGCGCACGTCCCGAGTCTCCGAGTACTTTGTGCGCGGCGCCAACGGCGGCCGCGTGTTCCCGCAGTTCAAGCGCTGCTTCGGCAAGGACGTCCACTACGAGAAGCTGTTCACACTCAAGCCCATGAGCGCGTTCCCGTTCGAGGGACTGGAGGCCAATCTGATGGAGTACACGCGCGACGGCGCAGCCATCCTGGGCCTCAAGACCACCGAGGGCGGATGGCAGCCCAAGATGACGAAGAAGCCGTGAGCAGCATGGCCTCAGGAAGTTAGCATAGAGAGACCCCCCTGGCGACCGAAGGCGCGTGGGGCGAGAAGCCTACTGCATGAGCGAAGCGCCGTGCCCTCTGCGCAGTCGCAGCTCCATGCCCAAGGGAGATAGAGAGAGAGATGAGTGTAGGCACTTGTGATTAAAAGCGCCGGTGAACGTGTGAAGTAATGAAAGCGAGAGAGAACTTAGACGCCAGTTGCAGTGTGTTGTTCAATACCCCCAGAGTACGTCCCAGTTTGGTTTATTGTCCAACGCTTGAGGATGACAGCCACTTCACACTGCTGGCCATCCATTCGAGAAAAGCCGCTCAAGCCTTCACCCCATCGCTGGACCATGTCGTCGCAGACTGAGAAGCCTTGCTCGCTCAGGTTTGAGCCATCTCCATGCGTTCCACAAGAGCGAGGAGAAGCTTGCATAATGACGAGAGCTTGGATTGATGTGAAGCGTTTGTGGCGGCGGAGAAACGGACGTTGGCTTGCGCTTCATGGACGACGTTGCGTTCAAGACCTTCAAAGCGGAGCTTCGGGGCCAAGAAGCTGGCCGGCGGTCGCGGAAGCTACGAAAGGTGGGGCTCTCGCTATCGTGTTTGTTCTGAACTAATAAGCGCTTTGTTGGTCCTAGAACGGCATTTGCCAGCAACGAAAAGAGCTCGGCGAGCTCAAAGACGAGATCGCTCTGTTGGAGATGATGTGCTCTGTTGACCCGGAGACGTTTGACTACTCGCCAGTCTGCACGGAGGAAATGGACAGTGAGCTGGGCAAGCTCTGGGTCGCATCCAAGCACTCGCTCAAGCAGGTGACACGCTCCGGTCTCTTACCAAGGCATGATGCTCCTCACTAATTATTGCTGGCTGTGGCTGTGTATCTCAACAGGCGACATCGAAGGAAAGTGGCCCGCATCTCGTGGAGGATTGAATGGGATGTGATCGTTGTCGCTCTGCGAACCAGATAGGACAGATCCCGCTGTGGCAATTGAATTGGGAGGGGGTTAAAACGTCACAGTTGAGAGATGACCACTTGCAGCGTCTGGTTGTACCTGTACCTTGTCCAAGCAATTTCCAAAGCCGGCCACGAGCTTTTCCAATGTTAAATCCACAGCACACCTCGCAGACTACGCCATGAACTACTGCATTACCATTGACTCACACCAGCGGCGTCAAGTGGAGCTCCTCGTACGCCGGCAGCATCGACCCCAAGTATTGCAGCAACTGGAGCGATACTCGACGGTGCGTCAGGTGCGAATCTTGGCGTAAGCTGTGCTCCGCGCGACCATAAATGCTCACGTGGACTCCGCCCGGCTCAGCGGCAGCAACGACTTCAATGCCGATCTGCAGATTGTGGAGCACGTATTGATCGTTATTGCTGGCATTAGGCTCCATGGCACAAACGGAAGCCAGCGTGTACGGCACCGCTGTCGACGCCTTGGCTTCCGCATACAGCTTGAGATAATGGTCCGAGACCGATTCCGCCGTGATCGACCACGCGCGTTGTGCAGTGTCCAGCGACCGAAGACACTCGATCATCGCGTGCGCTCGCGCTCGGCTGTCTGCATCCACTTGGATCATGCGTCTGGAGAGCGAGAAATGTCGGCCGTCCCGTGCAATCGTAGAGTCCTGCACCAAAGGCACGAACGTGCGCACCACTTCTTCCTGCTGCAGCGATTGCCACAGCTCCAGAGCTACTCGTCGGGACGACTTCATAGACGCAAGAT
>JAADVF010000894.1:0-11815 GCA_023334555.1 Elongisporangium undulatum | reverse complement strand
TCTGAGAAACATCTGACGGTTCTCAATGTCATCTTGGAAAATAACAGACTTGACCACGACAGGCGTACCGATCCATGTACCGTGACGAACAACACCAAAAGACCCACGACCAATGTGGGAAGCATGCAAATCCAATTCTACTTCATGCGGAGGGATAAACCAAGAAGGGATGGACGGGATGCCCAATTTGGAATATCTTGCGACACTCTGGAAAATTCGCTCAATCAATTGAAGCTCACCTGGCTCGTATTTCCCTGCACGATGATCAATCTCAAACAGCATCAGCATCAAAGCTTCCGTTTGGGCCTCGGAGTCCTGCAGCTCATTTTCCAATTCCTGTTTTTGTACTAGAGCTGATTCCAGTAGACCACGCTGAATGGCTGAATCAGACTCAAATCGATCTTTCCATTCCAGAAAATTTGCCAACGCATCGATCTTATAAAGCTCGACCAATGAGTTCAAATCTTCATGCAGCGCTTGACATGCGCTGACCATGACTCGGCCACTGACCACACGCGCGATGATGCGCTTGTCTCCATACTGGACAAGGAAATCATGGAACCGCTCCAGGATCGCTTGATATCCATTTCGAAGTGCATCTTTCTCAGCGACCTCTGTACTCGAAAGCTGCTTGTTAAGATCGGCCAATCGTGAATGAATATGTACACACATCGCCTTCGCTTCGTGCATTGCATTGCAAAGGGATTCCAGTTGACTCAAAGAAATTGGAGTGGCAATGTCTGGGTCTTGGAGTGACGATGATACGTTGTTGTCCTCCGGTATGGTCGTAGGAGTTTCCGCCGCTTTCTCAAACATTTGGATGATATCCTGTCGATCTTGTTCAATGGCGTAGTCAACAGCAGATTTTCCTTTTGCATTCTGAATGTCAACATCCGCACTGTTCTCCAGCAAAAGCTCCACTATAGGCGCATGGCCTTTCATTGCAGCGCAGATCAACGGAGTGTTTCCATCGGTATTGACTGTGTCGATATCTGGATTTGCGTCGAGCAGATGTCGCACGACGTCGACATGGCCATTTGCAGCTGCGATGGTCAATGGCGTGTAAAGCTCGTTATTAGCGGCTTCAACATCGGCGTTGTAATACAGCAGGAGCTTGACAACATCGGCATGACCGTTTTGAGCTGCCATGTACAGAGGCGTGCATTTGTTTATATGGGCTGCCTCGATATTGGCTTGTCGATCGAGAAGAAGTCGCGCAACTTCGATATGCCCAGTATTCGCAGCCATGTACAACGGTGTGGTTCCCCATCGACTCGCAATCTCTGTGTCGGCGTTTTGATCCAGCAAGAGTCTCGCAACGTCAGCATGGCCATGTTCTGCTGCCTTGTACAATGCCGTGCATTTCGTGGCCTGTGTATTGTCTACGTTGGCATTTCGATCCAAGAGCAGCTTCACAACTTCCGGATGCCCATTCATAGCTGAAGCAATCAACGGTGTGAATCGGTTCTTTTGCGCAGCTTCAACATTGGCGCCTCGATCCAAAAGCAAACGTACAACATCGCTATGCCCATTGCTTGCTGCAGTGTACAGTGGCGTCGCTTTCGTTTGATTCGCAGCCTCGATGTTAGCGTTCCGATCCAGAAGTAATCGCGCCACTTCAACTTGGCCATAAGAAGCTGCAATGTACAGAGCCGTGCATTTGGTTGGTGTCGCCGCCTCGGTATTCGCGTTGTGATCCAGCAGGCTCTGGACGATGTCGACATGGCCGGCCTTGGACGCAGTTAGGAGCGCTGTCCATTTGGCTGCACTAACCGACTCGACGTTGGCATTCCGATCCAGCAGTAGCTTGACGATATCGTCTTGGCCTTGCTGAGCTGCCACATATAACGCAGTGTAGACATCCTTCTGCGTTGCCTCGATGTTAGCGCCTCGATCTAGAAGCAGCCTCGCGACGTCGACATGGCCATACAAAGCAGCGACGATCAGTGGCGTCAATTGGTTGTTCTTAGCAGCCTCGATGTTGGCGTTCCGATCCAGAAGCAATCGGACGACCTTCACTTGGCCGTACTCAGCTGCGATGAATAACGGCGTGCATTTGGTCGGCGTGGTCGCCTCAATGTTCGCGCTCTGGTCCAGCAAATACCGAGCGACGTCCACGTGACCGGCCTTCGCTGCGATCAAGAGCGCTGTCCATTTGTCCTCACCAACCGTATCCACTGGCACGTCTTCGTTCGTGAGCGCTGATCGGACGTCGTCCAGTCGGCCGTCCAGTGCTGCCTTGAAGAACGCGGCCTGGTGCGTCTTGGCGTCTCCCATTACGATGTGGGAATGGAGACCGGAGGGGGAGAACGCGTCTTGGCCGCTCCTTCTTCTCAATGCGATGCTCTGGTTGGCTCGATCGTGGGTACACTTGTACCACTGTTATGTAGACCCCATGATAGCGAAGGAAGCGCAGCTCGCGGATGCGAAGCCGAAGGGTTGCAATGCCGTGCTTGACCGTGGTTTCATGAGCCGGCCAGAGCCAGGAGACCATCGCGTCGACTGAAGAGATCGTCAATGAACGCATGAGGCATCAAAAGGACATTTGAGCCTGCCAGCATGAGAGACGTGGGCCACACCAGCATCCGGTGGTTCGTGTGCAAGGCCATAGGCATTGATCCGGACGGGTCCTGGGGCCCTCATGCGCCACAGCAACCGCGGCGTCTCAGCCATGGAGGTGGACTTGGTGGGCAACACGCAGCGCACGTATGCGAACCAGACGGGTTATCTGCAGACCATGATAATGGACGGAAAGCTGATGGCTCATGTGTTGCGAGCCAGTCGTTTGACCAGTTAGTTGTTGTTTGGCTTGTTAGCCTCCTTCGTTTATGCACCATCACCTCTCTTTCTCCATTCACGTGTCGTCCGTCTTGTGTGTAAGCGAAGTTACCTAAAAGCAATAGGTGACTTTGTGTGGGTTGATGGCAAGAAGTTACTCTATAGGGGGTTCTTCAACGGTGCGTATTCAGTTGACAAATTGAATTTAATCCGAAAGCACTTTTTGTAAAGTAACAGTTATCAGCAATATGGTCGTTCCATGTAACTGCATGGGTTCAGTTCTGTGCGATCACCTCAGCCTCAGCTCCCTCCATTGCTTGAGCGTCGGGGGCAGTGAGAAATCAGCATGAACAGCGCCCAGGACTTGTTCCTAAATGCCGCCAGGCACGGCCGCCTCCAGTTCGTCCAGGTCTTGCTCAAGCAAGACGGCGTCCACGTGCACACGACTGACGAACACGGATCGACCGCCCTTCTGCATGCTGCAAGCAGAGGCCACAAGGAGACCGTTCGGTTCCTGTCCAAGGAAAAGGCCAATGTGAACGCGACGGAGGAGAATCAGTCGACAGCAATGATGCTTGCAGCTGAACGCGGCTACGACCAAGTCGCTCGATATCACAATGCAAACGTGAATATGGCAAACAATCAGGGGAAGACAGCGCTCCAGTTTGCAGCCGAGAACGGTCATCAGGAGATCGTGCGGTTTCTATTGACCCAACACGCAGACGTGAACTCAATTGATGCGGATGGAGACACGCCTTTAATTCGCTCTGTCATGAATGGCCATGCATCTATCGTGGACTTGTTACTGAAAAAAGGCGCGAACGTGGATACGCGAAATCTCGTTGGGAAATCTGCACTCGACTGCGCCCTTGAGTGAGGCCACCTTGAAATCGCTCAGATGGTACAATCGGTCTCAGAAAGGCGAATTGACACAACATTGACACCGGAGGATGCACCAGAGAGTCCAACGCCAGCTCCGGCATTGATGCGTCAAGTCAAGTTCCGCTGTGGAACGATGCAAGAAGCCGAAGCAATCTGCACGCACATATATTCGCGACTGTTCAGTCTCGGTCAGCAGTTGATGGCAACAGGACTGATCGAGAAGCGAGCGGTTCAGCATGGATTCATGGCCATTTTGGAGCGATTTCACGTGTTTCTTGCGCGATATGGGAACAGACGAATCATCACACGAGTTGTAAGCTGACGCATGCTTGTCAGTGTCTGCCAAGAACTACATGAAAAGCTGGACGATCTGATCAAGCTGTGTGAAGATGATATCGTTGGTGATTTCTTGGAATGGAAAAAGAGATTTGAAGCGGATTCTGGCATTTACCGTGAACTGCTGAAATTAGCGTTAAAACGCAATCCATTATGGAAGAATGAGTTACAAGAGACGAACATTCAAGCCGAGGCTCTGACGCTTTTGCTGTTTGAACATGACCATCGAGCGGACGAATATGACCCATAAGAGCTTGAATGGATTTACCAAATCTTTCGAAGCGTTGCGAGGCTGTCCAGAATCGGTATTCCGTCAATCCCAGTGTGGTTTCTTCCTCCACATGAAGTAGAGCTTGGGATCCGGATAGGCGGTGGGTCTTACGGCTCTGCTCATCTTGGGCTGTGGAGAGGAGCGTCTGTTGTCGTGAAATCGATTATCTTCCATGAACATACCGAGAATCGTCAATGTTTCTCAAGGAAGTCGATATTTGGTCCAGTCTGCAGCACCCGCACATCGTGAGTTTTTTTGGTGCTTGCCATGTCGGCAACCCATTCTTTGTTTGTGAGCTTGCGTCAAACGGATGTCTCTCGGACTATCTCGATCGCAAAGAGAACCGTGAGAAGAAATGGAAATGCCTCCATGAGGCAGCGCTTGGATTATGTTATCTGCATACGAACTAGAACATAGTGCACAACGATATCAAGGGCGACAACATACTGATTGGACATGACGGAGTTGCCAAGTTGACCGACTTTGGGCTCAGTAGTCGTGAAGCCGATCTCCAGCAAGTGAATGATATTGCAATCGTTGGAGCGCTACGCTGGAAAGCCCCAGAAACCATATCAGGCGAATGCAGTGGCTCGTACGCATGTGATGTGTACTCTTTCGGAATGACCATTTACGAAGTCGTGACTCAACGATATCCGTATGGAACAATGTCGGATCTGTCTATCATTAATAGGGTCAAGAGAAATCTACATACACTTCCAGAGCGATCAGGTGAAATGACTGATTCACAATGGGATCTCATCGAGCGCATGTGTAGTAATAATCCGGGCGATCGAATTGATGCGAATACTCTTGTTCAAGAATTAAAAACGTTTGCCGAAGCAGAACACATCAACAACGTTCAAAAACAATGGGAAACAGGATCAGACACAAGGACTGATGCATTGATAACAATGGATCAAGTGAAACGTCTTTGTAGCACCATGCGAGAAGCCGAACCACTGTGCAATCACATTTATTCTCGACTTGATTGTCTAGGGCAACATCTTTCAAGCGTCACGGTCGAAAACGAAACACTTCGAGATGAATACACAGCTATCCTGGAGCGCTTTCACGCCTCTCTGGTCCAGTACGGAGACAAACGAGCAATTACACGGGTTCTTATCGGGAGAATGATTGTTTGTGTATGTCTAGAGCTACACAAGAACCTGGACGATATTAACACGATGTGTGGAGTAGATATCCTCACAGACGATCGGCAATGGAAGCAACGGTTTGATGCCGACTCTGGTATTCATCATGATCTCTTGATATCAGCGTTAGAGCAAAATCATTTGGAGAATGAGCTGGACCATTCAGAGGCCCAAACTGAAGCTTTAAACGTCATCTTGTTCGAGCTCAACCATTGGTCAGGAAGGTATGGTCGTGCAGAACTGAGGTTGATCGACAGACTCTTTCACAGAGCAGAGCACGTTTTGATGTTGGGAATTCCTTCAACCCCAAAATGGTTTATTCCTCCCAATGAAGTGTCGCGTGCAAATCAAATTAGTGGCGAAAGGATATGAATCAGTGTATCGCGGCTCTTGGATCGAAACCTTAGTTTCCGTGAAGTTCATTAAAATTGAGCTGAACGTTCAAAGCCGTCACATTTTCATCAAGCAAGCAGATCTTTGGATAATATTACAACATCCTCATATCGAACGAATATTTGGCGCTTGTCATGTCGGTAATCCATACTTTGTATGTGAAAGCACGTCGCATGGTAATCTTCTCGAGTGTGCAAACCATTATCGTCGCAGGATATGGAAATGGCTCCACGAAGCAGCCCTCGGACTCTTATACCTCCACACGAAGGCTAGAATTGTGCACCAATATATTAAGGGTAACAACATTATTATTGGTGACAGCCGCGTTGCGAAGCTGACAGGCTTCGAACGAAGTCGACAAGAAGATGATCTGTCATCATTTGGTGATGCCACGACGGAGAATCTACGCTGGATGGCGCCAGAGTGCATCACTGACGGCAGCCGTGGATCATTTGCGGCTGATGTATACTCTTTTGGAATGACGATTATCGAAGTTGTGACGCAGCGGGCTCCTTATGAAATGATTGATGATGCAACTCTGATGTTCAGTATTCGAAAGAAGCTGCATAAGCTCCCAGAGAAACCGGAGGAAATAAGTGATGCTCAGTGGAATCTCATCAACTGCATGTGTGCCACAAATCCTGGTGATCGAATCGATTTGGGCGTCGCTGTGTAAAAACTCAAATCCTTCGGCAATGAAGAGCGGAGCAACGAGTGGCAGGCTCAACAAGAACGTGACCGGAAAAAAGCATTTGGGAGAGTGTAGTGAAGGATCAAATTGGCATGCTGTCAACTACTATATCCTTGCTCAAATAGTTAAACGCTATGATCCATACGTGACCATTCACATCAAATTATCTTTGTTTATGTTTTGTGTTCGAGCAAAAGTCCATTAGTATTTTGAGGCGCTTAGAACTTGAACACCTGCTCGGACGTGTAGCCGAGCTCCTTGAGCAGGCCGGAGACCTCGCCCTGGGACTTGTCGGGGCTCTTGTTGCCCGAGACGTGGTCCATCATCGGGGGCGGGCCGCACACGCCCACGAAGATCTCGCTCTCGGAGGCCGCGGGCACGAGCTTCTCGATGATCTCCTTGGACACGAAGCCCGTGAGGCCGGTCCAGCCCTCGGAGCCGCGCGCGATCACGTGGTGCACCTTGAGCTGCGGGTACATGTACTGCAGCGCGTCCAGCTCGTCGCGCAGGATGATGTCGGCCTCGGTGTTGTTGGCGAAGATGAGGGTGACCTCAGTCTCGTCCGTGGGCTCGCGCACGATCTCCTTGATCACCTGGAGCGCCGGCGCGATACCGGAGCCGCCCACGATGAACGCGGCCTTCTTGTACATGTTGGGCTTGTACGTGAACTTGACGATCGGGCCCTTGAGCGCTAGCGAGTCGCCGACCTGGAGCTGCGTGATGTGCTTGCTCAGCTGGCCCGTGGCGTAGCCCTTGACCACGAGCTCCAGCACGCCTCGCTCGGCGTTGGTGCTCGTGGGCGTGTACGGACGCACCACGACCTTGCCGTCCACATCGGCCTTGGCCAGGATGCAGCTGGCCACCGTGATGCCCATCTCGTGCTCGGGCGTGGGCAGGCTGAAGACCAGGCGCTTGGTGTCGTGGGTCACGGTCTCGACCTTGGTGACCTTGAACGAGCGGAACTCGGCCGGGTCCAGCGCCTTGGGCGCGCCGGCGTTGGACGCAGTGGAGCTGGAGGCGAAGGCGGCCAGCGACAGCGCCGACACGGCGGCGGCCGCGCTGGAGCGGGAGGAGGAAGCGGAGCGGAGGATTGAGGACAGCATGAGGACTGGTGAAGTGACTGACGCTGGCGGATCGCGAATGAATGGGATGGGCTGACGGGTCGGGTCACTCTGTTTTGTTTTAGTGACCCATGGGGTTTTGGAAGATACATTTGGCTTTGCATACTCAAGCTCTGGTGAATGAGAAACCCATGGGTTTGAAGGTGGACCCGATTGCGTCACCAGCCAATGCTGAAAAAGGAGTGACGGTTCCGTGGAAGCGCGAGCGTGTTCTATTGATGACTCCTGCGACATGTAACGCACGTGGATTCCGCAATCAGCTTATAGCGTCAGGGAGATACGACATGATGATTGGCTGTTGATTGTAGGTTTCAGCCAATCCGTTGACACAATGATGACTCTTCAACCTGCAATGTGTACCAATCACAATGGTACATCAACTTCAAAGGAAGTACGTTCGTGTTGACAACTGACTTCGAGCTCTGCATCCAATGGTATCTAATGCCGGATGTACGGGTTGCTATCAGGGCAAGGAGTCAAAGAGGATGTCGTTGTACTGGTCGTGATGATGGACGTCGTGTTTTTCGTGTTGGGGCATGGCGTCGTCGCAATCGCTTTAGTCGAGGTGGTCGATGTGGAGGTCGTTGAGTCAGCGGGGACTCCACTTGTCATACCAGACACTGAGACCGTCGTCGTGGCTCCTTTCGACACTCCTGTCGTCCCAGGATTCGTAGATGTGGTAGTTGTGGTGATACTACTGGAGCTGGAGCTTGGACAAGGTGTCGCTGACGTGGTAGACGTCGTAGTTGTAGAGGTTCCCGTGGAAGGAGAGCTATTAACTCCTGCTGAAGTTGTGCCGCTGACGCCGGTGCTGGTGGTTCCGCTGGTGGTTCCGGCGGATGAAACGCCAGTGGTTCCCGAGACGCCAGTTCCTGTGGTGCCACTGACACCGACAGTGCCGACGAGACCGGTGCCAGCAGAGACCGTGCCCGAGACGCTCTTGTCGCAATCTGCCGTGAGAGCGTCGTTGATCAGACTGGCGATCAGACCAAAGGTCTGGCCACGCAGATTGCGCACAGGCAGATCAGACTGATTATCGCTTGGTTGGGGGAGGTTAGCTCCGATTGCGGCCGAGGAGATCATACTGGCACAGAAAGCCATGATGGCACACAGGCGCGTGAGCTGAAACATCTTGGCACGGAGATGTGGTTGGTAAATCGATGGAAAATTGGATAATGAGCTTCAGGATTAGGTAGCTCTCCACGTGCTGATGTATAATGCAAGTCGGTCGAACTAGTCGAGAGCTGCCATGATTTTACTTCCATGCTGGGGCTTCCACGGAAGGATAGACAGCTTGAACTGTAAAGACTCGAGACCACGCTTTGCAACCTGCTCTTTTCCTTCCCGTATTATCATTTGAGTTAACAGCCCACCTGAGCTACTTTCAATACATAGAGTTGAACCGGCTCTTACAAGAGATGGGTACATTTTGTATGGATCTTTTGCTTGAATCTTTCATTATATGAATAAAGGTGTAAGTAGCGACAGTCACGCGGCTATCGCTTGGGATTTTACTCAGTAGCAAGACAAAGATTCTTCACAACAACTTTACACGTTACGAATGGATCGGGTGCGCTTGTAATGATCTGGATCGATATCTACCGAGTGGATCGGTGTTTGGTTACCTTGCCTCGCGCTTACGACTCTAGGTCTTTTACATTGAATGATACACGCGACAAATACTGTGTCAAAGATCCACAAACAGCGTTTTTTACGTGCAAGAGCTCGTCTACTGCGCCTGTCGATGCAGTTCTGGACCCACTTCTACCACGGTAAGATGCGTCCAGACATACTTTTTCAAATTACTGCTTCTTTCGTATCTACGCAGAAACTCCATTGGTGGTGTCACGTAAAGGAACTTAACACACACGAGTAGTCTACATGGATAGAGAATCGAATTCTGTCCTTCATTCATTCAGTTCATTTCCAAACTTGCCAAGCGAACCGCCAACCACCAAACCACCCACCGTCATCCACCATGATCTCCATCAAGAACTTTGTCATCCTCACCCTCTGCGTCTCGGCCTCCGTATCGACGACGTATGCGACCGGAATTCCGGCTCAAAACAACCCACAAGTCATCAACCAACCAGTGCGCAACCTCCGTGGACAAACGTTCGGTCTGCTGTCAAGTCTATTGGATTGCGATAAGACGTCGGGCGTCACCACTGGATGGGGAACTGTCGGCACGAATGTTGGCACGACCTACGAGCTGCCATGCGACGAGACCAGCACCGGCACGACCAACACTGGAACGACCAGTACGGGAACAACCAGTACCGGAACGACGTCGACGGCCAACACTGGAACGACAATTACGAGCGCCAACACGGCGTCGGTTGCTGCGACTCCGTGTGCTGATGATACCGCGACAGCCTCGGCTACGGTCGCTGTGGCAGCGAATGCCATCGCGAGTGCGATGACTTCGGCTGCGGCCAACTACGGCACGACGACGGGCGCGTCCTACGGCATTCCTTGTTAAGCGAGACCGACGATTGATCCAATATCATCTCGATGGAAGAGATGAGTTCTGGGATAAATCATCTATTAGCCTTTTCTGTTTTTGTACTCATTGTGCTTTGCGATAAGTGGTAACAAGATATGAGCGTTTCTACTTCAACGGCTGATAATTATCTGGTATGGTTAGCCCATTAGCATAACTAGACATGCTACAACATTAGTGCTGATGGGGATTAATAGTGTGAAATGAGTTCTCGGCTGTGAAAGGGAAAAGCGGCACCAAAGATGTATGTTCTATTCCCACCGTACCCAAAATGCTCATCTCGTGCCCCACGCTATGCAGCCACTGTACTCACAATATCGGAAAATAACGGATTTTTATGAGCAGCCACCGCATCCTGGACTGCACCTTCTGCGCCTGGGCGTTGCAACACCTCATTCCTAAAGATTCTATCGACCAATCATTCGCACAACTCAGGCGATCCTGGTATCAGCTATCTCCCTTCTCCTACTCGCGGCATTCGCAGCCTCTGCTGATGCTGGGTTGTGTGCATCCGAGTGCACATCCGAACTTGGCTGTCAACCAATCATTGTATCTCGAAGGTATGTGATTCTGTGCCGTCGTCATTGCTTTACTTTCACATAACTTACGCTGGTTTGGGTATGGCAGCACCACGCTGTATACTCGAGCACTTGCAGTATCGGGCAATTCCCGTACATTCGAGAGCTCACGGTCGACAGTCTTGATGGCGATGCATTTGAATTCACCACATACACTAACCCAGCGCAGGACCGCTATTATCCAGACTGCTCGATGGCCAGCTACGATGGCTGTGGGATCTCAATCGATGCGGCGTGCGGCATCGGTGCAGGAGAAGAAACAGTCGTTATTATCCAGTGCACGAATCCGTCGGATGATCGTAATCTGCGAATCAACATGAAGTTCGACTGCTCCGAGCCTGCGACAAAGTCCGAAGTGGTCCCGGGCGCTATGCCGATCATCTGGAAAAGCACTGTGCTGTCGTATATATCGATTTTGAGCCTGATTCCTTAGGAAGTTCAAGTGGAATACATGTAAAGGAATAAGGCTTGGTTAACCGTATAATCGACCAAACTTGCCCTTAAGCACTCGTTCTTCGGGCTGCCATTTCGTATAAACAGCATGTGGTGAAAACCCAAGGTTGACATGGTGCAGTTGATCGTTAATCAAAGGGACCGCAATCTTCGTCAGCAAGATCTCAGTTCTCGACTGCGAAAAAAGTAGCCAAGCAGAGCACTGCTCGGGCAAACGTTGGTAAGTCGTACGGGGTAACAAGATTTGGAAACCTCTAGTATATAAGCGCTGTGCGACATCATCATCAGGATCTTCCATCAAATCAAATATAATGGATATCCTAAAGTGAACACCAAGGTCAAGTCTAACCCAAATTCATACCGGTTCGTCAATAAAATGACCAATGCACCACAAATGTAATATGCAAAAAGCGACTCATGGGAATTCACATCAATGTTAACAGCTATCACGTTTGTGCACATGAAGATCTACACGTCACTTGTCTGCAAAGCCACCAAGAATGATTTGATCCAGAATTCATCTCTTCCATCGAGATGATATTGGATCAATCGTCAATCTCGCTTAACAAGGAATGCCGTACGACGTGCCCGTCGTCGTGCCGTAGTTGGCCGCGGCCGAGGTCATCGCATTCGTGATGGCGTTCGCCGTCGCAGTGGC
>JAADVF010000893.1:0-11840 GCA_023334555.1 Elongisporangium undulatum | reverse complement strand
CAAGAGCGACTAGAGCGGCGGCACTGGCTGCGTACTTGAGGGTGCTGGTGGTGGAGCATAGAGAGAGCACATAAAGTGAGCGTTTTCACTGTCCATGCTAGATCGAAGGCGGAACGTACGTCTTCAGGCGCTGGGAGCGTGCATTCGGCGGGGCCGGGGCCGCTGCAGCCGCCATGGTCAATGGGATTCGCTCGTCCATTGAAGCTGCTTGAAGAACGGGAGCTGGTGAAAGCGATTGTGGCCACTGCCCGATCCTGTGCGTTGACAGGCAGTCAGGCTCTACCAACATTCCGGCGGAATCAGACTGACGTTCAAGTCTGAAACGATTGTGATTGGATAAAATGTCGTAGAGTTGTTAACTGATGTGGTACGCTGGGATTCAGCCGAATCACGATCACGCAATCATGATTCGGCTGAACCCCAGTTAAGTGCTCCTGAATTTGTGTTATAGTATTATCACTCAAATTCAAAAACACTTAACTGCCATGAAGGAAACCCATGGACATGCATACACCGTTTGAAAGCGTGCTTGTCGGTCGCGCTATTTATCCGCCTTGCCTTGCTTCTGCTTCTGCATGGCCAGCATCATCTCCAAAAAGCTGCCGTCGTTGGGGATCTCTGGCACTCCACCAGGCATCTCCGTCGGCTTGACTTTCGGTTTATCGTCGTCTTCTAACTTGGCTGCCTTGGTATCCCTCTTCGCAGTAACAGTCTCCTCGTCCTGCTCCGCGGCGTCATCCATGGCCTTGGCCTTGGCTCGATCCTTGCGACGGCGCCGCTTCTCCGCCTGCTTCTGTGCGCGGGACTCAAACTCCTCCAGGTTGCGCTTGCGCTTGAGCTCGAACTCTGCCTGCAGCTTCTTCTCTGCGTGCGTCTTCTCCATCTGCTCCACTCGGTCGAGCTCTCTGTTGGCAGGATCCAATGCCGTTGTCAGACTCGGTATCAGTGAAGAGCTCATTCCAAAAAGCCAATCGAGCTCAACGCCCGAGCGAATGGCCCCAATGGCAGGCTCAATAGATCAGCACAACGTACCTTCGTCTGGATGCTCTGTACATGTGGAAATCGCCAGAGCCGGCGCCGGCAGAACTGCCCGAGACATTCTCCACGCGGTTGGTGTGGAACTTGGACTCGTCACTCGGCTCCTGCGGCTGCTTGGCGGGTTCCAATCTCCCTGCAGTAGCATCAGCCACAGGCTCCGGAGCGTCTGCAGAGCTCACAGTCGTGGCCGTGGAGTACGAGATGGCGGCCACCTTGGCATCCTGGTCCGTGTACGTCTGCACGGTCGTGTAGCGGCCCATAACGCTTTTGCCGTCCCCAAAACCAGCTCAACAGTGAAAATAAACTACCGGTTTCGTACCGGTATACCAACCCTCTTTCTAAGAGACATGGTGCGTGGATTGGTCCCCATTGGCCAGAGACCTCAAGTCCGTCCAAGCACGAAGCTCCAGCAGCTCCACGCCGGTCGTCGCCTGCCTCTCCCCAAGCCAGCAGCAGCATGAGCAAGATCGCCAACGCGTCCAAGATCGCGTGGCACGTGGTGGACGCCAAGGGCCAGATCGTGGGCCGCCTGGCCTCGCAGCTGGCGCCCATCCTGCGCGGCAAGCACAAGCCGACCTACGCGCCCAACGTGGACTGCGGCGACTACGTCGTGGTGATCAACGCCAAGGACATTGTGCTCACGGGCAACAAGTGGAACAATAAATTATATCGTTGGCACACGGGCCACCCGGGCGGGCTCAAGCAGCGCACGGCTAAGGAGCTGTTCGACCGCAAGCCCGAGGACGTGCTGCGCAAGGCCGTGTTCGGCATGCTGCCCAAGAACCGCATGCGCCAGCTGCAGGACAAGAAGCTCAAGATCTTTTTGGGCGACGAGCACGAGTTCGCTGAGCAGGTGGGCGAGAACCCGACCATCCTGTAGACAGCCACACACGCCACGATATGAGAGCGAGAGAGCAGAGAAACGCAATAGAACGCGCGCGCGCCCCCGTGCCGTTTGGTAGATGATGATGATGTCGGTCTTGTCATTCGCTCTCACTCTACTTTACACACAGCTAGCTCTAGGAGTCTTCTTGGTCCAGGTCCTGAGGCGGCGGCACTAGCTCAGTCTCGGTAGTAGTAGCAGCAGCAGCATGTGCCTCCTCCGCCTCCTTGGCTAGCGCTGCGCTCAGGAACGCCTCGCTCTGGCTCATGCACTGGATCAGCGCGTCAATACTCACGCATCCAGACTCGGGCTCGGTACACCGCACAGCAATCTGCCCACAACGCAGCCACAGATATCATCAGCCTTCTCAGCCGTCTCTTCTCACGCCAGGACCGATCTTACCTTGGCCAGCACGTGGTCTGGGCAGTCGTGCCAGGCCTTGGGCAGCACATGCGGCCTTGTGGTCAATCCTCGCAGAGCCTCGACCGCTTGATGCAGAGGCAGCAGCGAATTGGCTGCATCGGGGCCCAGCGAGCTCAGTGCCCAACGCACGTACTCACATTGCCGGGCATTCAATAGCGTCGCATGCATTGGCTCCACGACCGGCGGTGGGTCCGGGATGGTGTGCGGAACCAGGCGCCGAGACTGATCGATCTGCACGAGCGTATCCTCTCGCAGCTGGATCGTCAAGGGGAATCTGTACACGGACGCGGGCTGCACAGCACAACAGGCATCAGTGCCAACACATTCGTCTACCTCCAAGAGCACGGTTGTTCCTACGGTACCTTGACGTCGATGAAGAGCGGCAGATTGGTCTCGGCTTCAATGGTCGACCGGATCATGCGGATCAACGCCACGATCGCAGCCTTCTCGCGCACGACCCGCTCGGCTGAAACGCTCCGCAGGGTCGTCTCAACCGACCGCATGGACCGGGCAAGCTGATCACAAGCTCGCTCTGTGGACTCGCGCAAGTAGCCGATCCTTCGCTGGATGAGCTCCTGTTCGTACTTGAGGCCCTTGATCAGGTTGGCAGCGCAGAGATCGCCATGCACTTGCACCGTGGGCAGCGAGGACGACGACGCAGAGCCAGCATTGCTGGCGGAGGCATTGCCGTCCGTGACGGCGACATTCTGAATGATAAACTGCACCAGGGCCTCGATCTTCTGCAGCACTGTGTCGTAGGAGCCTAGCAACGCCTCGACTGTCGTCGGATCCCCAGTCTCCTGCGGAGGCATCACTGGTGCTGCCGTCACAGCAGGGGCAGCAGCTGCTGCGGCTGCCTTGCCTTTGCCTTTTGCTGCGGCTTTTCCAGCCGGAGGAGCTGGTGTCACCGCTACAGGCGGAGCCAGCTCTTCAGCGGTGGCCGCATCGTGAAATAGACGGCAGGTAAGGTCCAGCAGCAGCGGCGTCGCCTTCAACTGCGCCTGCAAGCCCGAGAGCGAGGACAGATCGGTACTAGCTGCAGAGAAAGCGTCTACGAGAAGCTGCACCGAGGTTCGGAAGCGGTCGCACTCACCCTGCAGCGCCATCTGATGGATCGCGGCGATCAATTGAGCGGAGTCCTCCAGCCATCCGTCGTCCAGCACACTGTGTAGCTCTTCCTCGTTCTCCTGCGTGCGCGTTTGGATCAGCAGGATCAATTTATCCTGCAGCACGTCGGTCTGTGCATGCAGTTCCTGCTTGGTGAGCTCATCGAAGCGCATCTCGTCCACGATCTGGTTGAATTGTTCCTGGAACGCATCCACCACGCTCTGCTTGTCGTCCGGCCGCTGGACGAAGCCGGTGAACTCATCCACCACGGTCTTGATCCGATCCGAGACGCTCGTTCGGTACTCTCGCTGCAGATCAAAGCTCGTTGTCATGGTCTGCGTGTACTCCGACTCCATGTCGTTCCAGGTCGAGGCCAGCGCATTGGACAGCGGTGGCAGCAGCTTTCCACTGAACTGGCACTGTCTTGCTGCCGCATCCGAGTGCTCTTGACGAGTCCAATCGTTGGCAGCGGTCGTCGCGCTCTCGATGCGATGGCTCGCAGCGTCGACCGCATGACGCAACTCAGCGATCTCTTCCTTTTTGGCCTTGGCTTCTTCTGCTTGCTGCACGGCGTGTTGACACCGGGTTAGCTCTTCCTGCGCTTGAACAATGGCGGCTTCGAACTCAGCAATGCGCGACTGCCGCGCTTCTTCAGCCAACATTTGAGCCTCTTCCCCTGCCTCATTGGCTTGCTGCTGCAGTGCCTTTTCCTGCTCTTTGCCCTGCAGGAAGCGGTCCACCCGCGCCGCCATCTCCAGATGCGTGTCGTCTGCCGCAGTGGTCGTGGTCTCGATCTCGGTCAGTGTGTTGAATCTCTCAAACCAAGGCTTCTGGTGCAGAGAGAATGCGTCCTGCGAGAGGCACTGGAGCGAGAGCAGCTCGCTAGCGTTTACGCTGTCGTTCACGTGATGCAGTCGATGTCTGCACGTTGAATCCTCCTCCGGTGGGTCACCAATCAAATGGAACCGATCCTGGGTCGCGCTATCTTCCAACTGACCGAGACACCGGTCCAGCACTTTGCCAGACGAGCAGTGGAGATAAAAGACCAGGTCAACACCGGACTTGCCATGCAGAAAGCTCGATGGGAAGGCAGGCTTCAGGTACCCCGGCGCGATGGGAGACGCGTAGTCGTAGAGTGTTGGGACAAGCGAAGGGTCGATGAAGCCTGTGAGATGCTCCTCCAGAGACTGGCCCTGGACGTCGGTGCCAGGCAAATCGTACACGATCCAGCCATCCTTGGGGGGGGCCGACGCTGCTTCCATGGACTTGACAGCGTCCACGACAAGAAGACTGTACAATTCCGACGTGATCTCGTCGCCGCTGTGCAACTGATCCTGAATTCGTCGCCCCAGGTCTGTCTGCTGTTGGACGGCGTCATATATCAGCTCCTGGGCAGGGAACAGCGCGAGATTGTACATCTCGGCTAGACGTTTGCACTGTGTTTGCTTCCCAGCAAACGGCGGGCCGAAGACGAGAATGCGGAGACGAATCTCGTGCGTCGTCTGCTCAGGCAGTTGCTTCGGCTCCTGCTCTAGCTCTTGCTCTGGTGCCTGCTCTGGCTCTTGCTCCGGTGTAGCTGGTTGCTCGACTTGAACTGCCACGGCTCCCTCTTGGTCGTTGGCTTCGTTTGGATTCTCGACCTGCGCAGGCTCTTCTGTCTCCTGAGCAGGCTCTGTAAGGATCTCAACTGCCTCAGTGGAAGCCTCGTCGCTCTTGGCTTCTAGATCCTCCTTTGCAGGCTCTAGCCGGAACACTGTCTGGTCGATCCATCGAACGTACTTGACCACCTCGCCCAGAACGAATCGATCCTCCAGCATCTCCATGGCGCCAAGGAAGCGAGTGCTCCGTGTGCTCCAGAGTCCGGCATCGCCTCCTTCGGCTTCGCTGTTCGATGACTGATACTCACGCGCGATATGGAACACGAGGAAGCTCGCGAGGTACTGATCCAGCTGGAATGGACTCAGCAGCTCACTCACGGACGCATCTTCTACTACTCCAGGACCATTGAGATCACGGCCGCTAGCAAACTGCACCTTGTACTCGGTCCACGTTTCCTCCGGTAGAAACACGAATGGATCTCGAACGTGGACGACGGACTCTCGAACCCCAGCGATGAACAGCACAAAGTCCACGACATCGTGCATGATCGAGCTCGCAATTAGCTGGCTGGTGTGGTGGTCGGCAGCCTGCATAGCTACCCGCAAATCGGCCTCGTGTAGACTCTGCGCCAGCAAATCGTCCTCGAACCGCTGCCGCAAGCGCTCGTACGAGCTCCTGTCTCGGTCAATCGCGGCCTCCACGTCGATCGTGCGCTGCTTGACGTACTCTTCCTCGCGCAGCTCCCGGTTTTCACGCGCGATCTCCTTGTACACCAGCACATCCTCCAGCTCGCGATGTGTGGCTCGCTCGCAGTTGGTTTCCCGCACCACAAGCGTCTCGAGAGAGCTCGTGACGCGCGCGGCCAGCATGTTCGAGTGGTAGTTCACACAGCCTTGTACGAACCGTTTCCGCCGCCGGTCCAGCTGCTCCTTGCGCTTGGCTCGGCTCTGCTTCTGCTCCTTTATAGCACGGATATCGACCGCTTGGTCCAGATTGCCATCCAGCTGCTCGGTCCGGTGTCTCGAAGACGCCAGCAGATTGGACTCGTTGGTCGCGCTGCTGTGGGCTCTTTCGAACGTTGTACTGAGCGCTCGAAGTCCGTAGCCCGTGGACTTCCTGGAGGGCACGCGCGTCCCGCCGGCATTGATCTTGGACGGATTCCGCCTCTACGAGAGCGAGCTTATCAGTCCAGAACGAGGCCGCAAGCTAGATCATTGTGGTGGCTCACCTCGAACTCATCCAGATCGTCACGAACGACTCGGCGGAGGCTGAACGTATTGTCATCCTGGGCCAAGAAGGCATGAAAAGAGTCAGTGCGGTAGCCAATACGCGCCAGCGAGCGTGTTTGCCATGGCGAACCTGCTTGAGCAGACGCTTGGCCAGCACTTGCTGGTAGAACGAGGCCATGCGGTTCTCGCGCTCGTGCTTCCTTTGGATCGCGATCTGCCACGCCGGCGACTCGGACTCCTCCAGCGCGACCTTGATGAAGTTGCTGTGGATGAACGCCTGGTGCAGCCGCTCGGCCTTGGTGATGGCCAGCAACTCCCGCTCATCGGCTTGCTGCTGCAGATACGCGCGTCGCTTCTTCTGCTCCTGCACGATCACGTCTCTGTCAAGCAACAGCCCCAGAGCCCAGCCACGTTAGCAATCGCAGCACGCTATCTGGCCATGGAAAGCGGAGACTCACTTCTCGCGTGCCAGCGCCGCCACGGACTCGACGTGCCGCCGGATAGAATGCTCGAAGAAATAGTGGTTGTCTGCGTCGTAGATGGGCTTGGGCAGCTTGACGGGCATATTGGGCAACGGCTGGACACCGGACCGCTCCAGCGACTTGGTCGAGACGCTCAAGGACCGACCGAGTCGCTGGGCCACCATCTACACAAGCGCAAAACTGGTTGAGTGGTGATCAAGGGCCCTCCATAGCTAGCTTCAGACTCGGGCGTAGGATCTATCCCTACCTTGATCTGGTAGAGCACGTTGGCGGCCGCGCCCGGGGCCTCGTTCATGATGTCCACTGCGATCTTGGCGTCGAACTTGATGCGCAGGTTGCGCATCGTGGGCTCCAGCAGGCAGAAGTTGACGATCTTGGCGTCCGCGATGGAGCTGTTCATGAAGCCGGCGAAGTCGTGTTGCTGGTTGAGCTTGAAGAGGATTTCGCCCAGCAGGAACCCGCTGGCGAAGTCCACGACCACGTCCGTGACGTGGACCGACAGCTGCAGCTCATGGTTGACCCACGAGAGCAACAGGTCCGACATGATCGCGAATCCCAGTCAAAGGGTCGCGCATGGCCATTGCCAGCGACGAAGGGGCGTGGCCACGGTAAAACACCGTGCCAAATACACGGTAATTTTAGAGGTCGACGGTACTGCCTACTGAGCGTATACCGGTTTTACTGTGCATCGTATGGACCTCCCAATAGAAGCTCGCTTTCGCTCTTTCGATATGCTGTACCGTCGGTACCGGATAGAAACGCAACCCAATTGGCTCAACTGCTTGGGGCTCCAGTGTCTGGTCAGTGCAATAAACATACAACATCAAATGGCGAATGGCGAAGTAATAGTCTGCGGAAAGAGCAATCTTCCGCCAGCACTTTAAAAGCAGCTTCCTGTACCCAATCCTCCATGCGCAAAGATCACGTGTGTCCAGTGCGTATATCATACGCCACAATCAAAATTTATCGTTGGAAACTGTAGCAGTAATGGGTAGCCAGCACAATCGCCCCACACACACATACCCACACTATCGTGCAGGAGCTCGCTCAGGTGTACAGTACTATTGGAATGTGTGGGTGGTGGAGCCGTTTCATTTGCATATCTGGGCTAAGAAGGAGAAAAGAAACGAGGGTGTCCATAAACGTGATTGAACGCAAGCATTTGGCAATGATTACTGGCAGACAACTCAACACCATGGGGCTGGAGCTCGCGATTGGCTCCAACACGGACGTCGCATGCAAATTCTGGCCGCAATCAACAGCTGTGGCCCTGGCCGCCCCTCCGTTCGACAACGCTTCTCCACCGATTCTCAGGCTGCTCGTGGTCGCAGTGGAAAGATTTTGCGCAGGGAGCAGCTGCCGCAACCTCAACCCTACCCCAGAGAGGAGCTGAAGTTGCCAGATCGGGATCGGCACGCCATTGTGTGCTCAGCAATTGGCAGAAGGTGTTGCCAGATGAGGGATATCGCAATCTGATGCTCCATAAAGAAACTGACTTGAGTGTGTGGCGGCCCCTCGATTTTAGCCAATGAGCGCGGGCATCCCGTTGCTTTGGGTGGAGAGAAGCGTCAACTGGGAGAGCACAGATTCGATTGTTCACAAGAGGAGACAATTCGGTATAGCACACGAAGAAGACGAGGACGACGGCAGCATAAGAGCCCCCAAAAGGCCCAGAACAGAGACATAAGCATTGATCAAAGTCCGTCATGATGCGAACTTCCGAAAGATATCCGACCAGATTGGTGAAGAAGATGTCGTCATCGCATGTGGACCCCGAGGACGATGATGACGACGAGATCGACGAGACGTTTGTGGCGCTGCAGAAGCTGCTGATGTCCATGAACGGCGCGCGCGGCAACCAGGTGACACCGGCATCTGTGAGTCTTGCGGCGCCTAACGCCCCGACCAGCGGAAACAACAGCAACAACAACAACAGCTCCCGTCAGTCGCAGGAAGAAATCCTCGAGTGCCGACGCCGCGAACGTGAGCAGTTTCGACACTCGCTGTTCGGAAACGACTCCAGCAGCAGCGCCCGACGACGATGCCGTGCCTACTACCACGTTGATGATGACGAAGATGAAGAAGTGCCGGTGCAGTCTGTCGAGAGTACGATCTCGAACCGATTCATGAACGGCTCGTTCTCGCAGCTGAACGTCCACGTGATCTCGCGCGATCGGTGGTCTCGTGAAGAAACGGAGCGCATTACGCCAGTGTTGATGCTGCCGAAGGACGGAAAGGTCTCACCTCCGACAGATAATCGAAAGCTTAAGATCTACGAGACAGAGGAACACTCGGAACTGAGGGCCTCCCTGATGGACTCGATCGCGTCCATGAAAGACCAGCACAGAGCCAACCAGCGCTTTCTGACGCCCCCGCGATCGACTTGGTGCATCCAGATGCACGACTTCGACGCGTTAGAGTCCAAGTGCTAGGCCCATGGACTGCATATCTGTGGCCATGAGTACGTGTACAGTACGAAGTTCTCATATGTGTCCTCATACGTGAAAGTGGACCAGTCGTTGGAAGCAAGCATTCCTTCATCTATATAATCATCAATTAATGTATTTATTGTACGGACTATGATAGTGTTGTCGACTGCTTTTTGTGAGATAAACAAATGTGTAAGGGACACGCAATTGTGTGACTTGTCAGCGGACAAGATATTGTCATAAACTTGGCGACTTAAAATTCTCTTCCGAAGGTGAGGCGAAGTACGTGTCCCATCGCTCGTTGGACACATATCAGGACCCATAACCTGCATCCTGTTCTGCATCAACTGCTTTCAGCTTGAAGGCTCTTGGCTCCTTGCGCTCCTTCTCACAGAACCCTTAATCTGATTATTGGATCAGGTCCAACTCTCAATGTATCCAAACACTGAAAGGGCACGACATACGCACAATACGCCCCAGCTGTGAATACAGCAGCATCGCCATGTCTGTCCTAGTCAAAGTGACTATATTTTACATAGTGCTCGCTATTTGCGCCATCCTCTACCGTGTCTCTAATTCTCTAGCGAGAGCGACGTGCGGTACTGCTCGTAGGAGAGGAAGAAGATGATGCACCACGGGGCCTTGCGCATCCAGTTGGGGATGAAGCCCTTGTACAGCGCCTGCATGCCGCCTTCCTGCAGCGTTTTCCGTGCGCAGTCTAGCACGCCCGAATACGCAGTCCCCTTACCGGTCGCGTCCGTGGGCTGGCTCATCAGGCGCGTCTTAATAACATCCACCGGATTGGACGCGACTGCGCCTGCGAAACCAGCCACGAAACTACCGCCCGTGTGCGCCAGCACCCCGTCGGGCACCCAGCCAGAGCGCACGAGCCATTCCTTGCTGCATCATGCCAAACAACAGCAACGTGAGCATCAAGCGCTCTAGGCAACAACCAAGCACATAGAGCTCACCTGTGATCATACGTGCCCAGCTCGGCAGCATTGACGATAAAGCCGCGGCCAATGTTGGGAGGCATACCCTACAGCAAGAGTGACAGTCAGTCTCGCGCGCCTCAAGATTCAATCAGGCATGGCAATGGCTTACTCTCAGGAAGCCGCTGAAGCCTTCGCGCTGGTAGATCTTGGTAAACGCATCGCCCACACCACGATACAGAGTGCCCGCACGATCAGCCTGCATTCGCACCTTGATCACATCCACTCTGCAGATACAAGAACAGTCAGCTTTCAGCTTCAAGCGAGGTTTGAGTCATGAAGTCAAGAGCTACGTACGGGTTGGCGAACGTGATACCGATGGCACCAGAGACACCACCAGCCATGAACTTGTTGAAGAACGGGACCTCCTTCTGGCCAGCCTTGTTGGCGCCAAACAGATCGCGAATGGGCTCGTACAGCACCATGCACATGCTGGTGTACGAGATCTGTCGGATGAGCGCAGGCGTCGCACCCTTCCACAGAGCGCTCGGGCCTTCCTCCTTCACGATCTTGGACACTGCGTCAAGCATGCCAGTGTACTGAGCCGGCGCCGTGGTCGCGCCAGCTGCACCCGTAACGTCCGCAAGCACCGAGCGCTGCGCTTGCAGTCGCACCTTGGTGCAGTCGATGGGTAGCGTGAAGATCTCGGCTGTGCCCGAGGCCAGACCGCCGGCAAAGAAGCGCACCCATTGCGATTCAATCGCGACCTGCACCTTGAGCTGCTGGGCCGAGTCCTGGGCGTGAGTCGCGTTGGCAGCCATGACGGATGATGATCGAGATGCAATGAAGATGGAAGGGGAAATGGAGATTTGATTGGTGCCGTCAGGATTCAAATCTGACGTCGCGCGGTTCAGGGCTCGAACGCAATCAGGCAGGCTCTGGCTGGCGCCAACGGCTGTTCTTTGTTCCCGCGGCCTTCCAAACAAATTCTTATGCCAGAGATTGTATAGAGCGAAACGGACGCGGCGCTATGCTTAGATTCCTTTCCCAGGTCGCAAGGATCTTGGGGATGTGGGATTCTTGACGCCTCGCCATCTTCAATGACGAGACCCACGTGGCCCTCAGCACCTGATAACTTGAGCACCCTAAGCAGCTCTAGGAGCTACATGCGCTTGATGAAGCTCTTCATCTCTCATTAGGTGGTTTGGCGCATTCTTTCAAGTGTGCGACATGAGTCTTGTCCCCAGCAGGTTTGGTTTGATGTGGATATGTTGTTGGATGCCAGGACGCATACCGTATGTGCATGCATGTGTTGTATACTGTATACATGTGGTCTCTTTGCTCGCAAAACGGATTCCTGTGAACGGACTCATCCAACTGAATTGTACGTGATTAAGCGCAGTCACTAGTCAGTCAGAATGATCGACATTGGCAATGCTATTGAAAGTCACCGCATGGCTTGTTGCCTTTGCCTTCCATGAGTGAATCCTCGCAGAAAGACCATCTCATGAGAGCCTGAATGCGGTCCTGCGATTACCCATCAGCAAGGATAGTCCTGGATACCTCGCATAAAGCCAGCAGTGAAAAGCTATGGACCTTCTATTCGAGCTGTTTCCTGTACAGCATCCAGGGTCCCAAGGTTCAGTTGTTCTCGAATACAAGCCTCTACTAAATCAAAACCAAATTAGGTCGACCATGCCAGTTAATGTCCTAATTCT
>JAADVF010000892.1:0-11847 GCA_023334555.1 Elongisporangium undulatum | reverse complement strand
CGACGGTGTTCAAACACCAGCGCGTTACGGTCTTGCCAAATTTGGTGGAGCGCACACGCACGAAAGACGTACCAGACAACTCGGACAGTTTCGAGATCTCGTCCGTCGGCGGAAGGCACTGAAACGGACGATGGGTGAACCAAATGAGACCAGGAGACTGGACACCCCAGCACAGGAAACCAGTCACGGCTAATCGGCGTCCAGAGTTAGGCAACACGGTGGCACTCATAGAAGAGATGTCACTCGGTTTCGACGCTGGAGCAAGTTGGATATGGACACAGAATAGCGGTTGGGTCTGATGCTTGAAGATAAGAAAAACGGACACAGGCAGCAACGGCGTTCTTCACTGCCATCGTCTACCTCTGGTGGACATCAAAGTTTACGTGTTTTACACGCCGATTTTCCTGCTCATCTCATAATCCGCGCCATACGCTTCGCGTTTGCATCAAGCAGACATAACAACGCCTCACATGCATTAATTGATGCTTTACGGCAGTGATGGCAATTTGAGGCATTCCGTGCTAAACTTTTAATTAAATCATTTGATCGGGTCCAAAAGCCGTAAATTGCGTACGCAGCTCGTTGTATCATGCCCATAAAGCAACCAGCGGAAGCAAGGGCCAGTTTCGGCTACCAGACAACTGCTACGAACTACTTGATGCCAACTGGTGACCTGGAGAATTTAGCATAGACTTGTAATCAGGATATTGAGTGGATTACGTCATTCGTTCACAACTTCAAGTTGAACTTCGGTGATGATCTATCCAGTGGCCACAGGGCTTCTTGAATGGTTGTGGAATTAGACTGATCAGAATTGTTTATCATGGGACTACCACCCGTTTTTTTGGTCTCGGAACGAGTGCTTGTAGAGCCATCTGAATTCTAACAATGCGAATCATGGCTGCAAGCGTCTCGGTGCAGCACCAGTGTCTATAGTCAACCGACCTTGATCTACCACTATGTATCGCAATCGCACTCTCTCTTGTTGGAAGCTGAGGTTGAACTTGGGCCTTCTTTGGTTCCTGCATCTACTGTATGACGGCGAAAAGCATAAACAAACACTGATCCGGACGAGAACGTTTATGCTTTTGAGCTCCCCATCGCTTGAAGTCCAGGGATTCTCAACACATTGGTGCTTCAAGGGCCCAGCGATCTACGGTATCGATGCCATGTACGGAGGACTACTGCCCAGAGCAACCTTTCTTGCCAGCCCTTTGGGTCAACGCATCATCAGACTGATGCTGGCTCACTTCCCTATCGACCTCGAGCAGCAGAGCGGCTCGATCTACACGGATGGGGGATCGCGTTCATCACACCATGGACAAGTCGAAGGATCTCGAGGCCAGTCCGGTAGCGTACAGCGCCATCGGTACACCGGTGGCCAACACACAGATAGGCGGCGTGCCGGCCAAGCACAACGCTTCCGTGCTGAAGCTCATGATCATCTCGCTGCCTCGCCTCGCTGTGACCATGGCCTGGTTCGCGCAGTTCGCAGCCATTGGGCCCTACCTCTCGACCATGCTGCCCAACTCGGCCGTGCAAGTAATCCAGTTCATCGGCCCTGTGTGCGGCATCGCATTCACTCCGACGGTCGGCGCCATGAGCGACAAGTGCACGAGCAAGTACGGCCGCCGTCGACCGTTCATCTTCTGGGCTGCAGTGGGCAGCATCATCTGCTACATTCTCATGGGCTACACACGTGAGATCGGCGAGGCGCTCGGTGACTATGGCGATGGAGCGAATGGAACGCCCACGCACCGCCCCATGACGGCGTTCTTCACTGCCGTCTTCTACTTCTGGATGGACCTCACCGTCGTGTCCGTTCAAGCTCCGATCTTCCTGCTCATCTCGGATTTCGCGGGTGATCGCCAGACGTTGGGTGCTGCCATCGGTCAGGGCTGGGCCACGCTCGGAGGTATCGTTGTGGCTGGCTATGTCGAGTTCTGGGGAGCTCCGTACCTGACGCTCCACTGGTTCCTGGGCATGCTGGCCATCGTGATGGCCATCACAGTCATTCCTTGCCTCATCGTCGCGAACGAGACGCCACTGATCAAGGACGAGAACGACACCGAGACCACGATCGCTCGCATCAAAACTGCGTTTGTGGAGATCTATCACGGTCTACGTACGCTTCCGCATGTGCTTGCGATCTACTCGATCATCTTCTTCACGGTGTGCTACGGCTACACGGCCTACAGTGGCAACAAGGGCCAGTTCTTCGGTCTTGAAGTGTACGGCGGCAGTGCCAACGGAGCTGACACCTGCGGAGACAGCTGCACCGCGGCGCAAACAAACTACAACAGGGGTGTGGCTATGGCTGGCGGGCGCGCCGATCTGTTGACCAACATCGTGGGCTACCTGTACACGTGGGCCATGCCAGTGTTGATCAAGTTTCTTGGAGCGCGTGCAGTGGTAACGATGGCGCTGGTCCCCCAGGTGCTGCTGATCGCTCTAGCTTACACGACCTCCCCCAACCTCGCTGTGTTCTTCGTTGTGATCGTGTCACTTACTCAGGCCACGTTCTTCGCCATGCTGGTGCCCATTATTATCCACGTCATGGGCAACGACATCGACATCGGCCTCTATGTCGGGGTGGTCAACTCGGCCAACTGCTTTGGCCAGCTGATCGATTATGTCATCGGTACGGCCATCGTGAACACGTCCATGGGCTACACACTGCCGGTGCTGGTCGGCGGAATCGTCAGCGCCATAGGCTTTTTCGTTTCTCTAGCCTTCTTCCGCGTTGACATGAAGTCCATGTAATACAATCCTGCTGTCAGTGAAGACTGTGTTTATAATATGCACTGGAAGCGTACGCGTTCTCTAATCGTGCATTCCAAGTTGATTTCTTGCATTAAGGCTCCATCTTTGATGTTCTGCCATGACATGATTGGCAGTATTTCCGCCCAATACAGCCTTCCGACAGGGCGAACCCAAGCCCGGGACATAAAGGATCTTCTCAGCAATGATGTTGGCCACTGGCTGCTACACGACCAAATCCGCCTGACTCAAACGGGAGAAGACAACTATATCAATAAGCGTGCCTGCGCCGCCTCGTTACAGCAACGCTGTCATGCCAGATGTCCGACAGGCCACACAGTACCAACTACAACCACCACAGCAGGGCCGGCGAGGCGCCTTCGGGCGCCTGAATGCTGGCAGCCGAGCAATTAGTGACGCAGAGGAAAGCAGAGACAGCCGAGAGCGAAGCCTGCAGGCAGGACACCGGAAAAGGATATTGACGTTCTAAAAGAGTAGCGCAATATATACCGCAATAATGAAACTAAAACTGATTGGCAGTATTTTCACACCATAATGGTCGTGTCAGTTCCGCTGCCGAGAACCTCTACCGCTACCGAGAACCTCTACCGCTACCGTACTCACACGGATCATTGCTTGTGCTAACTAAATTTAACAATTCCTCCGTATGGAAATAATCACAAGAACGCTCCCAGCGAAGGAAGAAAAGTAGGGCAGCAAATACAAACAGCTGAAGACAACTTAGATCGCGACACAGTCGAAGCTTAGGATACGGAATATATATTCTGAAGCATTCATCATGCGGGACTCAAGTCGTAAGCTGAGTGTAAACTTCTGAGCAAACTGAAAGCATATAGTACCTGGAAAAGACGAAGCTTTTTTCTCGGAAACAAGGATTCAATGCGGATTAATACTTCGAGGAGACGACGAGCGTACCAGAGAAACCTGTGAACTATCTTGCTTTTATCCTTAACTAAAAATCTAGCGCGATGTCCAGAAATGGCCTCTATTGACGATGTACAATTATCCAGTTGTTCGATCAGGATATTGCTCCAGCTGAGTTTTGAGCCCTGCAGATATGACTGATCACTGTTGTACTTTCAATGCTCCTGCCATGGACAAGACCACTCAATCAACAGTAGGTTTTCAAGTTCTATCTTTTTGAATCATTCGAAACACGAGCTCCACAGAGTGAAACGATTGGGGTAATTTAGCGAGATCAACATCGGGGGATAATGGAAATACAATGTGTACATTGATGCCCATACTATATTTGCTATTGAAAACTCCAGCCATTCTTCAGTCCATTAATTGCTAAGCAAGAACGTATTGGAGTCGTATTGATGCAATTTGCGGTCATTGAGACATTTTAGATGTCAAATTAAGTGTTGCAACATGTATAAGTCGGTCACTTCCTCATCGACCATGCCATGTGCGTCGCCACAAGTGCGCAATGCTCCTTCCCATCGACAAAGTCTCAATCCCCGGAACTTAATGACCCAGTCGCGATCATGAACGCCTGCCGAAGGCAATCGTGGGGACCAGCTCCACAGGAGTCGGTCTTTTTAACTTGCTGACACGGCGTTTGGACTTCATCTCGTAAGATGTCGCACAACCAAATCTATAGGACACTTGATCTCCTCGATGTCAGAATTTGTCGCAGTAAAATCAAACTCATGATCGGATTTCTAGATGGAAGACACTATTAACAATACTCTTGAACCTCAATTCGTAAGTTTTGTACTGACTCAAGTTACTGTGCATCCACCCACACATATATACGCATTGCTTTCACTCAATGTCTTCATGCCGATCAGCATGATGTCTCTGCGGATTCACATCGAACTAGAAAGCTGTTAGTGTGTTGAATCGTGATGGAAAATCCGATCAAAACTCACCACATGAATGCTACGGAGTGGTCTCTCGATGCAGTGATCGGAATCCGTCTGCCACTGATACAAGGGCATGCCAACACCTTAGCCTGTCGTGCTGTTTGACTGTCGCCCGCATCCAATTTCGAATTGGAGTAGATCGTGTACTCGCTTTCCCAGAAACCACTGCGAACCGTGCTTGTGTCGTCGCAGTATTGTACTGCTCGAGTATCATCTTGCTCCTTCGACTGCAACCCGCCTTGGCCGAACAAGGAGTTGACACATGCAGAGTATTTTTCCATCAGCCTTGGAATATTTTGCGGTTGAGATGGGGAATTGTTTCCATCGCAATCCCATGCCTCACGTGGATCAAAACCTGGTTCATGGTCGACCGGATTGAGCAGCTGGCTAATCTCCATCGCTGCTACAATCTACAAATGCGCACGATTTATTTCAAGGACTCCATGAGACAGACATCCAGCGCCTCGTACAGACTCGGGGGGGGCACTTTACCTTCGGAGCCAGTTCTGGGCTCTTCTTCGAACGCGTGCGCTCAATCAAATGTAACGATTTGACTTTGTCAAGCCCATGGCTGTCGAGTCCTCTAGCCAGAGAGCTCCCATTGTGGCCTTCCTGGTCTCTCGGGGTATCATTTAGTCGAACGCAATCGTGATCCATCACTGTCGGACTCGATACGAAAGGCTCCAGCGGTGGTACAGCTGTGTCACACGCACGCTCGACGCCAGTCGCAGCAGATGTGATCGATGATGTCAGCGATCGAATGTAGCTCAGCCGGTCGGATACTTCAGTGATCACTGACTCGGATTTGTATCGAGCCTGTACGACAGCCGGATTGTGCGCTCGCGTGCGGCGCTTGTGGGTCTCCCACGCGCACGTTCGAAAGCAGGCGTTCATGTGCACGCGCTTGGGTTTCTTGCCGCCGAAGATCACGTAATGGTCGAAGCAGACGCGACAGAGCACGAAGTGGCCGTGCGCATCCAGCGTGAGCACGTCTGGGTCTTGGCAGATGCTTACTGGCCATGCAGTGGCTCTGGCCGGCGCCATTGGATCACAGAACGCGTGGGAAAGCTTCTGGGGCGGGTGGTGGACGCCGGCAGGATGTAATTTGGAATCTGAAAGGAGGCCAAACGAACAGAAGGTCGGGCAAGCCTTACACCGCAAATGTCTTTACAGACGATCCACTTGGGAATTGAGCGCCTTCGGCAACTGTAAATGAGAATTGGAAGGAGATTTACGGAGGACTACACCACGCCATGCTAGACTGCGATGGTCCCCTGTCTCTGCACCGATGACACCGCGGGCGTCAACATCTTCCATGGAGGATCCTACTTTGTCTTACTGTACAGTACACGCCCATCTACTGGATAATATTGCCACCGAAGCCAGGACGACCAGTGTTTCCTGCTGGTTGGCTGTATTTTCCTCGACACTTGTGCCTTCATCTCTTTATATCCTCCTTAAAAGATTGCTGATATTTATAAGATATCCTTATAATATGGAGTACTATATACATGTGCCAGTTGAATACCTACAGTTTCTTATTCCCTTTCTATCATGATTGAGTACAACAGTGAGCTCCGTCTGCCTGCAGGACGAATTGCAGCTGCATCGGCAATGTTCGCCCAACGGCTCGTGGCGCAAGAGAGAGGAGCACGTGCGAATAAGTGTCTATGATTGCTACTGAATTGCCAAAGAGTGCCCTGGGCCACCCCATAGAAATGGGCCCCCAACTGGGATAGTACAAAGAAAGCGGCGGTGGTCGTCTAGAAGATTGGGATCACTCGATGCAAAAAGAAAGAAGAACAGCTTTTGCCATATCTCCTGTTTGCTGCGACATGTTTTCCTTCAACGATCGCATTGACGGACGGCTGCATGGACACGCAGCAGTCGAGTGCACGTCAGGATCCCGGTTTTAAATCGAGCCGCTTGTGACCAATAACAATAAGGTTCGAAAGAAAACAGCCTGAGAGTGTGGACCACAGGAGCTCTACAGTACTGAAGCACCGCCTCTTTGAGTCCGGAGCCGGGAGCATAAACACACGCCTATAGATTCAACTTCGATTGGGAGATGTTGAAGTGGGAGCGATTGCGATGATGCGGCGTCAAGAGCTTAATACAGTCGACGGCAGCGCTCAAGCGGGCTGGCAAGAAGCACCCATCGTATCTTCAAATGAAGCCAAGGTCCCGATCTGCTGCTGAAAAGCTGGGCCGAAAAGCTGTGTTCGCGTTTATCGGACCCATTGTCAAAGAGATGACGACCAAAAGCGGGGACTGGTTCGATGACTCTTGCGTTCTTCGAATTCCAAGCTCGACCGTGTCTCAAGATGATGGGGATTCCAAGGAAACAAACTTCAAGCGCAGATTACTCAACGAGTCAGCGCGCAAGAACAGGTCTTGCGCTCATGGTTCTCTGTTCTGTCTCTTCAATCCATCTGTGTGAATCAAACACAACAGCCAATGGAAACATACCGTATCCGATGATCTCGGATGACGACGTGTCGATATCGAGACAATCGTAAGGCAAGGAGTGGCTCCGTGGTCAATGATCTTCAGCTTGAAACTCGCATTCTGTCTTCGACGTACAACGAGGACCACAATGCAGCCGAGTTGTGCATCAATATGATGGTGATTAAACTTGGGATCTGTGGACCTACCAGTTACGCAATCAATGACATATTCAAAGAACGAATCAGTCATTCTCGTTTGACTGCTTTGCAATGCTTTCCCAATCATCAATAGTATTTTGCAACCGATATCTGTGTCGTTCAACCTGATAACGAAGTTCTGGGTACAACGTACGTGAGAAATGACCAGATTCTTAGCCCAAACAATGCAATCCCCGATATTTATATAATAAACTATGCAACTAGAGGGACCAGCCGTAGCACTTCTATCAGTCCCACCGCGGGCTCCTATCAGTCCTGCTGTGGTCGCATTCCTGCTCTCCGTTCTCTGGTAATAATTGCTTATAGTATCAGCCTTATGAAGTATTCTCGACCGCCGCTTTAGAGCTCGTTTGAGCTCGCTCGAAGTAACCCGTTGATCAAGTGTAAAGATATCCATATTGACTATGTGTGTAGCACAGAAATTCAAAATTGTTGCTACAATTTTCCTTTTGCACTTGGTCTTCATGACCAAATCATAACACAGCCACAATGCAATACTCATCTAGTTATGACCGATATTCATCTTCGGACAGGCTATCCCACAAGGAAAAGCCATCCCAGCAGTCAAGAAGGTGTTGAATTTCCAGGTTGATTGCTTACCCAACCAAAATGTTCATTTATGGTGTCGGTATGGTGTTTACAAATCAAATCCTTCAAACGAATCATTGCCGCCCCATGCCTCCTATATCGTGTCATGATATAACTGAGCTTGGATCCTCGCATTCTACGTGGCTTCTAACATCCCTCGATGGAATGACCTATTTTGCTTTGACTCATATGCGTTGAAGATAAACTAATGTTTTTTTGGGAACTTCAGAACCAATACATCGAATGTCCGCATGTACAAACCGTAATCTCTAAGCCAAGTGGAATCAAACTTGCTCAACAAGCAAGAAACAATCAAACGCGCTTTGAAATTCTCGAGGACATAGTCATACGCGAGTCACAGTACATAGCATTCCATAACGACCACCGGCTTCTCGACACACTTGTTCACTCCTGATCTTCTCGGAGCAATTAATGCCAATGGACACGACCTTTCTAGTGCCAACTCTATAGTAATGTTGTCGAGATGATGCAACTACAGGTGTAACGTAAAATAGACGTGACAAACTGACTGCGGTACATCTAAAGGACTGGATCTTGTTCTTACTTTCGGTTGAAGCACTTGAGATCATTCCAATTGTATGTTCGCTGGTTCACCCATGTGTGGGTTGGAAAGAGATATCGCTGGTGAAGTGGAAAGGATCATACGTGGTTCCTATCTATAGATCTCGTTTTTGCTCATTTCGGTCAAGAAAATATACTTTGAAATGAAGTTACGTTCAGCTGAACTTCACTGTAAACACAATTTTCACTGCGCTATGGGTGGTGCTGTCTCGAACGAAGCTAGTGTTAGGCATTCTACAAAACCTACGCGAGCACTGTGAACTGGCTAAGCTCATCGACCTTTTGTATCACAAAGTCACTGGAGCTCATATGTCGGTGCTCATTTACCAATTCGACGACTTGAATGATCATAACAAGCCGTTGCATCGAGTACATGCTTTAATCAGCCACACGCACCATTTAAAGACACCACTGCTGATGGCATCATCCAGAGCCTTTGTGGTGCAGCCTTCCGTGCGACTCGCGTGCAGCCATTGAACATTGTAATGGTGCGTTCTCGTAGCTGCGCCATTAACAGATCTGGCAAGTACAACCTTTCGATCGGTTTGTAAGAAGCAACTTCAGCATTTCAAAGTCGCCTTTCTCAGCAGCAAAACCAGTGGCTTGAGAAGTACAACCTTGAGTTCGATTCTCATGTCACCAGGAACACTCTCAAACTGACCCATTTCGGCCATGTATTTCCAGAGCATTTTTTTGGATTGTCATGCAGCCATCCTACATTAATCAGATGCCCCCTTGAAGCGACCTCACCCGTGGCATCATACCAGCAGCCATTTCATCGATCGATTGCAAATGATCACGGTTTTACTCCTAACCGAGAGAATAATCCGTATTGTTACTAGGTTACTTCATTCTCTCCAGTAGCCCGTGAACCCAACGAACGATGTTGAGGTAACCTTTGCGTGCAGCCTGACAAATAGCTCCTTTGTCGCAATCCGAGATCTCCCAATCCATTTAACCCAGTTTACAAGTGGGACGTGGGCATGCTCTGCGATGGACTAATTCGCACTTGGATTTCGAGGCATGATTCTCATCGAGAAATCGCACAAGATCAATATCACCAACGTTCGCTGCCTCAGTGATGCAATACGCGTGGGCCATGGGAAATAAACTTCGACCCATTTGATCCTCTCGAAATGCGGTTTCCGAAAGTCCGCCTCGTAGTTCACCCACACCATTTAACGTCGAAAAACGTCTTCAGTAGTCAATAGGTCAATTCGAAAGGACGATTACGATCTTCAAACGGCATTGGCTGAATGAAGACCAGTTTGCCATTCTTAGCATCGAATCCGGGGTATACAGAGATTTGATCACGAAGCTCTTGCAACAAGTAGATGCCTTGAGGACAACTGAAGGTCAGTAAATCAGCAAGTAGAATCTGAATCTGATAGCGATGCCTTTTCTTCTACCAGCAAAGTGATCTAATCCAAGAAACCTTATCTCACTGCACTGTCCAACATGAAGTCGTACACCTGCTGTTCGATTAGTGGGTGGTAGTGTGTGTTGTTAGCCGCCACGTCAGTGTACCCACGTCACTCTTCACGGCAACTTTGTGAATCCCGTGGCGGAAACGCGCCTTGAAAGTGCTGCTCATGCCAGGCCCTTCGTGCATGAGCAATTGAACGAGAACTCTGAACGGGGTACCAGCTGCACACGCGCTTAGCCAGGGTAGATTTGAATTCCAGAGATGCGTCGACCGCCGGTGCAATGTACGAGAGCCAAGTCAAATAGAGCCGACTGCGACAGACCACTTGCAACGCCGCCAGCACTGGCTGAACTGCATTTAGCAATGGGTAGTGGACGAACTATCGCAGTAGGGACTCTTGTTTCAGTCACACATGTACTCTTCGTTTATGTGGCGTATGCATCAGTTCAGAACGTCAAACTGCCAACTGAGAAAGCCCAAGAGCCCGCTTTTTTTCAATATTAGAAAATGTATTATTCAGTAGAGCAGAGCAACAGCTTCATACTCTGGAAATAAGAGCAACGTAAAGATCGAATCAACAATAGTGATGGCTCACATGGCCTTCATGTCTACGCGGAAGAAGAAGACCGAGATGAAGAAGCCCACAGCGCTCACGATACCGCCCACCAGCACCGGCAGTGCGTAGCCCATGGACGTATTGACGATGCCCGAACCGACCGCGTAGTTGATCAGGTGACCAAAGTTGTTGGCCGAGTTGATGGCGCCCACGTAGAGCCCGATGGTGTTGTTGCCGCCCACGACGTGGATGATGATGGGCACCAGCATAGCGTAGAACGTGGCCTGTGTGATGGACACGATGACCACGAAGAACACGGCCAGGTTGGGCGTGTTGGTGTAAGCCAGCGCGATGAGCAGCACCTGCGGGATGAGTGTGACCGTGACCACGAGGCGAGCGCCAAAGTACTTGACCAGCACAGGCATGAGCCACGTGTAGAGGTAGCCCACGATGTTGCACAGCAGATCGGCCCGACCGGTGGCCATGGACACGCCCTTGGTGTAGTTGGTCTGCGCTTCAGTGCAGTTGGCTCCGCAGGTGCTGGCGCCCGTGGCCACACCGTCGTAGACCTCAAAGCCGAAGAACTGACCCTTGTTGCCGTTGTAGGCCGAGTAGCCGTAGCTCACGCAGACGAAGATGATCGAGTAGATCGTGAGCACGGGCGGCAGCGCGCAAAGGCCGTGGTAGATCTGGGTGAACGCGCTTTTCATGCGGGCCACCTTGGTCTCGGTGTCGTTCTCGTCCTTGACCAGGGGCGTCTCCTTCGCCAGGATGAGGCACGGGATGCACGTGATGGCCATTACGATAGCCTGCATGCCGAGGAACCAGTGCAGCGACTGGTAGGCAGCTCCGAAGAACTCGACGTAGCCGGCCACGACAATCGCGCCGAGCGTGGCCCAGCCCTGGCCGATGGACGACGCCAGCGTCTGGCGGTCGCCCGCAAAGTCCGAGATGAGCAAGAAGATCGGTGTCTGCACAAAGTTGACCGTGATGTCCATCCAGAGGTAGAACACGGCCATCATGAACGCCGTCATGGGGCGGTGCGTGCCGCTGTCGCCCAGCCACTCGCCGATCTCACGCGTGTAGCCCATGAGGATGAAGCAGATGACGCTGCCCACGGCGGCCCAGAAGATGAACGGACGACGGCGGCCGTACTTACTGGTGCACTTGTCACTCAGTGCGCCGACCACAGGCGTGAGGATGATGCCGCACACGGGGCCGATGAACTGGATCACTTGCACGGCCGACTTGGACACCAGCGTGGAGAGGTAGGGACTGATGGCGGCGAACTGCGCGAACCAGGCCATGGTCACAGCGAGACGAGGCAGTGAGATGACCAGGAGAAAGAGCACCGAGGCGGACTTCTTGGTACGTGGG
>JAADVF010000891.1:0-11850 GCA_023334555.1 Elongisporangium undulatum | reverse complement strand
CTCCGGAGCTTATGACTTATCGCTCTTGTGGACCACCAAGTTCGACACCAAGCTGACCTACGTGCACAAGGACGGCACCTTTACTGGATCCGCTCGACCGGCAAGACCCACGTCACTGTTGAGTACGTACAGGAGGGTGGTCGCATGATCCTGCAGCGCATAGCACCACGACGAGGTCACAAACGAGCAGGTCTCGGTCGACTCATGAAGCACGCCATCCAGGCCATGATCCCGGGCTTCGTGCTTGGCGGCTTCCGTGGCAATGCCAAGGTCTCACTCGTCGATAAAAACAAATGATCCTACACATGTACACGTCGCGTGAATTTAGCCTATTGCGTTCTTTATCACAGTATCAACTTCGTCCAATTCAATTCAGCATCGCTGTCGCTCTCATTCTTTGAGCAAAACCATACTTCAACTGCATTACCAAACTTCCGCTTTAGAGTAAGTTCGCTTTGCTCCACAGGTAAGTTCGTTTTCAGTTGGCCACCAAAAGCCCACCTTTCTCGTACTGCATATAGATTAATCTATTGCTGACATTTATCCGATAGATTATAAATCTTTCCAGCCCCTGGTCCAACAGCGAAATGGCGGCAGCTTTGATTTTGGTTTCGCTGAAAACTTGCAGACTCAACAGCGACTTCTTCTTTCACCACTACAAGCACCTCGTGCAACCACAGCCTATTTGATTCAACTCGATGCGTTCCCGAAGATTTAGTTCGAGTTGCGCCAAGTCTACAAGAGAATAAGCACCATTGACGTTCCTCCTGTAAATGATAGCGAGCCTACGTGTATTATTTGCATCTCTAGTGTGTGATATTGTGTGCGCTGGATGAATCAAGAGTACTTCCTGTTCTTACAGCATCGGTGTCTGGTTGAGCTTGTAGAAATCCTCGATTTGCTGCTCGTCCTTCTCCTTCCGCTTCTCGAAATAGCCTGCAGCCACGGGATATGCTGAGCGGCTGACGATAATGAGCAGACCCACGATCTGCAGGCACACCGTGACCATCGAGATGCGGTTCTGGCCCACGGTGGGCGAGCCATCGGCTGTCTTCACCTCGATCAAGAAGAATCCCAGGATCAGCACCGCGATCTTAACGATGGAGGCGCAAGTGTTGGTCTTTTGAGCCAACGACTCCAGGTGAGGAGATTCCACTTCCAGATACAAGGTGAAGACCACTTGCGCAGCCAGTGAGATACCGATCTGCACGTAAGCGGACGCACCCACGTAGCCCACGACCATACCAGACACAAGCGAGAGCATCATCTTGGCGGCGAAGAAGTAGCGGCTCTTGAACTTGTAGTCGCCGTAGAGCACGCCGTACCGCTGGCAAACTCGCTTCTGGGCATGCGTTTCCTCGCCCACATCGGCCAGATCTTCCTCATGACGCTTGACCACGATGTAACCATAGAAGATGATGCCGATTGCGATGAACAGCAGCGAAGCGATCGCAAGAATGCACTTCCAGTTGCCGCCATCGTGCTGGCTGAAAGAGTGGTAGATCTCGTAGGTGGCCGTCACGCCGATGGTGTTCTGAGCTAGGATCACTACCATGAGCAGCACGCCAATGACTCGATTCGCAAACTTCTCGTAGAACTCGTCCCGAGCCATAAAGAATCCAGACACGACGTACGCAATGCCGAAGAGCACCACAATCGCAACCAAGATGGTTCCCACGCCCGCGAGCGTGACCACAAAGAGCCAATTTTCATCCACATGAAGGGTGCGAGAATAACTGGCCACAGCGGAGTCTGGCGTTTTGAGCTCCGTCAAACGACGGGAAGACGAGCTGGAGGACGTGTCCAATTTGCCAAATGGCAGGAAAGCAAACGCTGCCGGTGCCATTTGCTTACCATAGATCGAGAGAACAGCGGACTTGGCATCGAGGTTCACTTCGTTCATGAACACACTGAACTGGCACAAGTCGATCGTGGCCATGATTGTGCTGGCGCTTGCTACAGCGGAGGCTCCGGTACTTGTCGATCCGGCACCGCCCATCATTCCTGCTGATGCTCCAGCACCACTCGCCAGTGTTCCCGCCATAGCAGCAACAGCACTCAGCACCACCGTAACGACAGCAATCGTTTCCGCGACTGGGGCGATCACGGAGCCAGCACTGGACGTGGCATCCTGAGTAATAATTCCGTAGGCTTCATCTTCTTCACGCGCCAGCTTGGCAGCTTCGTCCGATGACAACGTTGACACCGAGTCCGCAGCACAGTCGCACGAATCAAACGAAGCTTCTGACGAGAAGGCGCACTGCTGCGTAGAGTCGATCGTCGTGTTCGCCAGAAACGAAGCGGCGGCGCTCGTTCGGCTCGACAAATGCGTCTTCATCGCCGACGTCATAAAGTCTGTCAGCTGAACGCTGTCGTAGATAGCCGATGCGATGCCGTTGTCCGCTCCGTAAACCCAAGAGCCTGACTCACACGCTGGGAACGAGCACACGGAGACGCACGTGGATCCTGCTAGTGAGCCCACGGTGCCACTGTAGATCACACAGGACGCGGCCGCAACGGCCGACGCCACGTTGATGCCTGATCCGCCACATTTTAGGTTGAGCGTGTCCCACTGGCTGTAAAAGTCTTCGTCGCACACGAATTCATCGGCTGCGGTCAATCCGGACGAGCCAGACGACGACGAGCTGGCCAGTTGACGAGTTGTGCTGGAGTTTGACGAGCCTTCGAGCCTTCGACCCGAAGTCGAACCCCCTGCCGGCGTGGTAGTAGTTGTGGGGGTCTCGGATGCGGGTGAGACCATTCCGTCCGAGATTGCTGTGCCACCTGAACTAGCTGTAGTGGACGTTGGTGTTGGCGCTGTCGTAGAATCCGTGGAGCCCTCAGCCGCAGAGCTTGTGGGTGCAGTCGTGGGTGACTCGGCTGCGGATGAACTGGCGGTCGTAGACGCGGGCGCAGTTGTCGGCGATTCCGCCGATCCTGATGAAGCTGACGTAGGCGTAGGCGTCGCGGAGCTCGAGGCCGACGCATCGGTCGATGAAGCTGAGCTTGGCGCAGTGGTCGGTGCTTCGGTCGCTGAGGCGGACGCACTGGAGGTGGTGGAGCCAGTAGAAGACGCACTTGAGGTCGCAGATGCGCTTGAAGTCGTCGAACCAGTACTTGATGCAGACGCTGTATTGCTGCTGGCCGAAGCGCTGCCACTGGAAGAGCCGCTTGTGCTTGAAGCACCACTGCTGCCGGCCGACGAGGCACTGTTTGAGGAACCTGAGCTACTCGCGGACGCGCTGCTGGTCGAGCCACTAGCCGAAGCACTGCTACCGGCAGATGACCCGCTCGCTGATGCTGAAGCACTGCTGGACGATCCGCTGGTGCTGGCGGAAGCACTGTTGGAAGATCCACTTCCACTCGCGGAAGCGGAGGAGCTGCTGCCACTGGAAGAGGCGGAAGAGCCGCTGGTACTTGCTGACGCACTGTCCGATCCGCTGGTGCTTTCGGAGGCACTGTTGCTGTCTGATCCACTATCGCTGGTACTGTCAGAGCCAGAGTCGCTGTTGCTGTCCGAACCAGAGTCGCTTGTGCTATCAGAGCCGCTGTCACTTGTGCTGTCGGAGCCAGAGTCACTATTACTGTTGGAACCAGAGTCGCTATTACTGTCGGAGCCAGAGTCGCTATTACTGTCCGAGCCAGAGTCGCTGTTACTGTCCGAGCCGCTGGCACTGTTGCTGTCCGAGCCGCTGGACGACTTGGACGAAGAGCTGCTGGTCGAGCTCGACGAAGACGAATCCGCTTCTACCGTGGACACCGTCTTGGACTTGATGTCCAGTGGGCACGTGAGCGACGCTGCTGCAGCGCCTTGCTGGAGCGAGACGAGCAGCAGCAGAGTACTCGCCATGAAGGCGAGTAGTAGCACTCCAAAGCCACGCATTGGGCTTGCCAGGCTTTGTACGAGTTGGAGAGTGCGGTTCAATGACAACCTCCCGCCCTACTGTTCGCAGCCTGTTCTGTTCGCTCCTGCTTGCTGGCAGGGCTGGACCAGATCCACCTGATGGTGCCATAGAGCATCCAAAAGATCCACTGGCTGCCATAGAGCACAGCATGTTCAGTTTCACAGAACAAGGTATATTATATTAAACATGCCATACAAATGTTCTATCACAAGCATTTCTTGAAAATAATTACAATCATCATACCCTGTTTTAGAAATAGATGGACGATGAAATGGCTAAGGTTTCAAGTGCACATCTCTCGCTTTTTCTGACTCCTTTTCCAACGACAGCGATTCTTTAGTACTGTACGTAATTCCCGGTAGTTATGTTGCCTGAACGCGAGCAAGCGGTGGATAGTCAGACAAGGGAGATGTAGGCTGCTTGCGTGGGATCGTTGAACCAGAAAACGACAGTATTCAGCTCGATGAAACCGTGATTTTTGAGCACGAAGTGTCCGTGGAGCCAAGTGGATTGGCACGCTGCTTGGAACCGCGTCGCCGCCGCGCCACTATGTACAACAGTCGATGACTGCGGTGTGTTTCCAGTCGCACAAACTATGTACTTTTGGTGGATCGAAACAACATGTGGATAATATGAGCCTATTTGTAACATTACCACCTGGGCCCTCAATCAAAAAGGATCCTCCCGAGCCAGTGGATTTTGGTGGCTAAATCTATTGGGTGTTGGGTGAGCATAAATAAATGAGCCGCAGTGCGGTCGATACTTCATGCTCTGCTCTCGTTCCAGTCAGGCTTACACTAATCCAGACGAAGTGAAATCAGGTAAACCGTAGGAAGTTTAGGAGAATCTGCTTAGACGTCAACAGTGCCCACTTCCAGTTGGCCTCGAAATAAGTAACTAATACAGAGCCTCGTCCGCCCTGTCTTCCCCCCAAGCACACACACTTTATGCTTTGCTCTCATATTACTTGAGCGAACCGCCAAGGTTTTGTGCTACAATTGCAGTCAATAAGCGCGTTTTCTATTTATATCCTTTCTAAACCGATTTAATGTTTTATGCGTATAAACAGGTCACAAATACATTTGCATCTTAATCACTACCTCTTATGAAGTATTACCTTTCTATGCCGATGAGGCGGAGCGCGCGCTTATCGAGGGGGATACAAAACTCACGGAGGTATGGATGGATACTGTATGTTCATCATTCCAACTTCACATTAAATTCACTTGATCCTGGTAGTGCTCTGATAAGAGAACGAACAGCCCCATAGGCTTTTTTGGGCTTAATTATGTGGTTTACCTAATTTGTAGGTACCGTGCCCATAGTGTAAACAAGTGCTCTTCTCGTTGCTGTTTCGTATAGACGGGATAGGTTAATTAATTGTCCGAGGTATAATCGAAAATACAGTATATTTTTGTGGGAATACTGATTCATACAGCTAAGCATTTTGGGCAGCGTAACGTAGCAAGGACAGATGCTGTTTATGTATTGCCCATCTATGAATGATTGAAAGTCGCATATGTATGAGCATTACGATTGCCAGATGTCTGATAAGCTTTGAGTCTTATGAAATAAAGCAACAATTTAAAGTGACTAGGACATTCAGATGTGCACGATCGTGGTGCTTTCTCATGAGAGTGCCTCGGTTGGTGCCTTCTTGCGCGTCGCGTTGGTCTGGCTAATACGGTGTGGTCATGCACCAAATACTCAGCGAACACAAGGCCCAGAAAGACATGATGGCCGTCACGATTCCGCTGGCCTGACCCACTAATGTGCTTTGATTCGGTTTGCGTGTCGATCTGCCGCGATGCCCAGATTTAAGTTTACCAGCAGGCTGAAGGGCAACGCAGCAGAATGACAACTGAGGCCGTTCGCAGCGAGGCGTGCTTTGGCGAGGAGCTAAAAGAAAATTTCTCTTCTGATTGATGGTTGGTTGCTGTGTTTGTTTATATTCTGCATCAAGAGTCCTCACCTCGGATCTCAATCTCATTTTCCTTATTCCCAGCACCCAAGGACTGCCATACCCTTCTCTCTGTCCTTACTTATCCTAAAATAAATTAATTACAACCAATGAGCATCCGGGTAATGTGTTGTGTATCCACTCCGACACATTCCGACATATGACATATTTTGTCGGTATTCATTTGTTGTAGGTAACTACTGTACCAGTGTCGTTTGAGATACAGCATTGCTATCGGTCAAAAAGCTCACAGTGGTCCTGGAAGCTCCACTGCTGCTTGCATATGTAGTAGTATTGGATCGAGCTCTCGTTTCTTAGGTGGTAGAATGGAAAGTGACATTAAGTTATGTAGATTTCCTGTTCTAATATGCATCCTAGAACATTCTCGAACTCTCGAATGTTCATCTGTCACATGCAACAAGCACGAATTGAAACTGACGACAATGCAGTCGTCTGTCTCCTGCACTCACCTGTCTCTTATGCAGAAGCATCAAGATGCTCAACACGCTGGATTCAGCCGCGTGACGATCTAGAAGCTCAACACTCCCCTCTCAACTTGATGCGTACAGTCCTGCTTGGTGTAGCAAGACTCGAAGCTGTTTCGTTCCCAAAGGCTTTATCGAGAAGTCTGCGATCTGGTGTTTCGTACTGACGTACTGCAGTTCGATCTCGTTGCTCGCAAGATGATCCCTGATGAAATGATGTTTGATGTCCACATGTTTCGCTCTTGCTTGATATCCCGTGTTTTTTTGCGATCGCAATCGCACTTTGGTTGTCTGCGTGAATAATTGTCGCTTCTCGTTGTTAGTCTTTCATTTCCTGTAGTAGACTTCGTGCCCATAGTACTTCTTGCATACACAGAGAGATAGCCATATACTCTGCTTCGGCAGAGCTTAGGGCTACTGTTCGTTGCAACTTCGACTTGAAGATGACTGGACCTCTGTTCATAAGAACGATAACTCCAGATGTCGACCGACGTGAGTCCAAGTTGCTGGCCCAATCTGCATCGCTCCATGCACTCAGTTTAGTAGCTCCTTCGTGGCCTCAACAGTGGATACAGACGTAGATTGTTGCCTTCAAGTAGCGTACGATTCGGATGGCTGCGTTCCAATGAATTTTCTCGTGGGCTCTCAGCAAAGCAACTCAAACAACCCACTGCATACGAAATGTCTGGCCTCGTTCCCATAGCAACATACAGTAGCGATCCAATCAATGAGCGAAATGGTCGGCGTGCCATTCGTTCTTTCTCTTCTTGAGACGGGGGATTCTCCAATTTTGCAGTAAGCTGGCTCTTATCACATGGATTGAAAGTATCGCGAGCATTGACTTGGTTAAACCTCTCAATCAGACGCTTGACAAATTGTTTCCGAGAAACTTACAGGTGTCGATCCATTATGTTATATATCAGCTCCATTCCGATCACGAACTTTGCGCTGCCGAGGTCTTTCATCTTAAAATGGTCCAATAATTGCTGCTTGACATGATTGATTTTCCGTTCATTACTTACTCCGATGAGCAAACCGTCAACGTACAGCGTCACACAAACGAAATCATTCTCAGCAGTTTGTACGAAAAAATAGTCCGCTGCACATTGCACAAATCCAATTGCTTTGAACACCTTGCTCATCGTCTTGTACCACGCAGAAGATGCTTGCTTTAACCCGTGAAGACGTCGGCGAAGGCGGCAGACTTGCCCCTTCTTATGGTCAACTCCTTCAGGAACACGCATGTAGATAGTTTCTTCAAGCTCGCCATACAAAAATGTCGTATCAACATCACACAGGTGGATTGCATAGCCGAGATGGCAGCACAGAGCAAGAAAAATTCAAATCGAGTTCATGTTTGCCACAGGGGAATACGCTTCATTATATTCAATGCCAAGCGTCTGCGTGAATCCTTGTGCAACAAGTCTTGCTTTGTATCGAACAAGTTCGCCAACTTCATTTCGCTTAAGAGCGAAAACCCATTTGCAGCCGACAATACTTGCATTTGCTAGCGCGCTCACAATCTCCCACACTTCATGCTCCTCAAGAGAGTGTAGTTATCGGTTGATTGCGACCTTCGAATCGTCATCATCAGATTTCATTGCTGCTTGATAAGATGTCGACATTTCAACTGATACATTTGCGTGTTCAGTCAGCTGCAGTCGCTGACGCTTTGGTTCACGTTCTAATGCATCGTCATGAGATGCATTCGATAGCGAATTGGTGATTGCAGTTTGACGAGTAGCACTACGATTCAGAACTCCAGTATCGTGTTGCGGCTGAGATTGTAACACAATACGATCCTCAGCCGCACGCGGAAGTCGACGAAAGGAATTCACTGGTCTTGGTCTCCGAACTTGAGGATGGAACACTATTTCGTTTTGCTGTGCATCCAAATCCAATAGCTGTGCGTTGTTGGATGTCAATACACTAGATGGCAGTCCCAACGGTGTGCTTGTAATACGTGCAGGTGGTTCTCTTCCATCCACTTCTTCCATCCTTGATTCAGTTGTTGGAATGAGCGACCGGGCCGAAACATCATCAACTGACGGCATTTCAGTATCAATTTCCATCCTGCCATAACTGTCATCATCGATGTCCATTTCATTCGGTGGTTGTGACAGATCTTGTGCAGGCTGAACAGGTACCTCTTCATCATCATAGTCATTTCTCTGGTGTGGTACCTCGTCGACAAAAACTCGTACAAATCATTGATGCTCCACTTCAGCTAATTTGACACTTCTCGTGATCACTAATGTTTTGGTCTCGAGATTCCACACTCTGTAGCCCTTCGAGTCGTCAGCGTATCCCAAGAACACGCACTCAAATGCTTTAGAATCAATCTTGGTCCTCTTTGACTTGTCAATATGTGCAAACCCACGCGATCCAAAAACTCGAAAATGCTCCAATGATGGTCGCTCACGAAATGCGATCTCATATGGAGACGTAGAAACACGTGCACTTGATGGAATGCGATTCAGAATATGCACTGCAGTGTGCATAGCTTCAGCCCACCATTTGATTTCCATGTTGCGAAGGTGGATCATGGATCTAGCCATTTCTACAATGGTTCGATTCATTTTCTCGGCAACGCCATTTTGTTGGGAAGAATACGGCACAGTTGTTTGATGGACGATTCGAACAGAATCCGTTGAAGTTGCGGATCACATATTCACCTCCATTATCGCTTCGAACACATCTAATCTTCTCATTCAATTGGTTTTCCATCAGCGCCTTGTACTTCATGAAGTGGTGCAGAACCTCCCGACTTGCTTTTTAGAAAATAAATCGTCGTAAAACGCGAGAAGTCATCGATAAACGTCAATGCATATCGCGCATTTCCTTCAGAGCTAACGCTCATCGGTCCCATGAGATCCGTGTGGATAATTTGCAAGACCTTGTCTGTCTTGGTTGAACCTCGAATGAGACGCTGGGAATTTTGATACACTTAATTTACCGCGCATGCACCCGCTGCAAAGATCCAATTCAGTCGCAGGTTCAGTCACACAACGCGGAATTTCGTAGCACAGTCTCGCAATCTGAGGCAGTCGGTTGATTGTGATACGCCCAAGGCATGCATGCCATAGCTCTAAGTCACTACTGTAGTCTTTTTCTCATTGCTACTTGCAATATCGTTCTGGGGTCGTCCAAGATCATTCAGCTTCAGCGTTCATTGAGTACAATTTACCGACTCGACGCACCTCCATAAGCTTTTCTCCACAATACGAGATCACACACATATCCCGCATAAAACTCACGTTCACAAGTCAATGTTGAAACAGAAATCAAACGTCGAGACAAATCTGGCTAAGTGAATCTGGCAAAATACGCGACGCACTGGACTGGCATTAAGGGTAACTTGGCATACACCGGCCCAATCGCGCTCCTAGAGCGTGGGCTACTGCAGTGGGGAATTGGGTTGAGACCGAAGAATGTCAACAACTAGGCGCTATATTGGTGCTACGTTTTGGTCTTCTACAAAGCGAGCAAGGCAGCCGCAATCTTGGCACCCAAGATGTCTTGACGGTCATCTAAGAGCACAAATGCAGCCACCGAAGCTGCCGCCATACGTCATTGGAGGCAAACGGAACAAGACGTGAAAGATCTGGCTCGTGCGTTTAGTAGTTGTGTGCCTGGCTTTCCAGGTGAGCAACCATGACAGTGTCCATGACTCAATACGTGTTGATCTTGGTTGCTTCTTCAACGTACAGATTATCAGCCCAATATTAGACCGGACCACCAGCAAAGTCCCGCCTCATGGTCTGGCAGGTTACAGAGATCTGCTGGGCACTGGAACAGCTCATCCCAAGCGTGTGCAAGTGTCGTCAGTCATATGGTTGCCCAAAATTTCGCTGGTCACGACAGTCCTTTACGCGTGGGTTTACAGAGCAGAACCGGCGGAGAGATCTGAATCTGACTGTGTCCAACGACGCAGTGGAGACAGACAGAGCCGCAGAGACCAACGGAATCTCTTCATTCACGTCCGATCTATGGCGCCAGATGCCCAACCAAACGCCTTGTGGTCTGACATTTAATCCCGACTGGACGTAGCCCAAGATTATTTCTTTGGAGTCCAGATTAACAATGGCACTGCTGTTCAACTCTGCTCTGTCCAGAAACAGACTCTTGAAACGTGCTGAAGGTCATCGAGAGATGATGATGGTGAAAAGACTCCCCAGCCGAATATTGAGTAGCAGTCAAAACGCTGAAGGAGCAGCGTTGACCAACACGTAAAGATCCATGGCCACTGTCGTGGTTGTTCACTGGGAAAGCCAAGACACACGTCCGCTGGACACACGAGTTGTTGGCGTGCTTCAGTCTCAACTCTCAGGTCTTTAGTGCATCTCAAGTGACTGTCATTCGTGGTCGCGACAATCCAATCTTTAACGCTGGCACAGTGTGAAACAGTAGTCAAAGGAGACACACGTGAGCAGCTATATTGCCGTTATTAAAGACTCCACTGTGGAGCCACGTCATCCGTCATCCCACTGCATTCGACATTTCTCACTGTGTCCAACAGCGTAATGAGGATTTCTCAGTCGTCAGACCGACGCAATATCTTTTAGTTGCTTTGTTCCTCCCATCAGCCCCAATCGCTGACGCCACGATTCCATTCCGACTTCCTATCTCGCCTAGGAATGAGGCCCACGTCCAATTCTCTTTTCGAAACCTGTGGAGAGCCAAAGTGGACCACAACGCAGACCACCGGAGCTTTGTGCCTAATGCAATAGGGCAAACCGATCTCCTAGTATCCAACTCTGCATCGACTGTGCTCTCGTGTCGTGTCCACAAGCGCACTGCCAGTTCGCGTCGCACAGTGGCCTCGACACGACGGTCACTCGTCCGTGCCACGATGGCTCTGTGATGACGCAATGAAAAGAACACATCCCATACACACGCTGAAATGACGTGTGACCTCGTTTAACAAACGGCAAAAGCCTCGCTGACAGTCGGGCAGAAGCAAATCCAACGACACCGATGAACGTCCGAGGTTGCGGTCCGAACAAGCGAGTCTGGCGAAATTCGCCCACGCCCTGGAATGCCATCAAACGCAGCTCGTCATCCGCCGGCGCAATCGCGAGTCTGGAGCGTGGGCCAAATGCACGGCCCCCAACACAATATTTCGACTCCTTCGCTATCTTTCTCCGTTCCGAATGAACTGTCTCTGCTCTGGTCAAGGTCCCACCGTGATCCCACTTCAAGGCAGCGCATTTGGACTGAGCAACAACCAGCAACAACACCAGACAGCACTCACGTTCACATTCGCAATTACCTCGGCAAGCTTCCAATCCACCCCACAATGGTCCAGCTCTCCAGTCTTCTCGCCGTCGCCACGCTCGCGCTTCTCGGCGCTGCCTCAGCCCACCCAGGACAGCAGCACCACACGCGATCGCTCGCGGAAATCAACCAGCGCCGACTCTTCATGGCCAACGGCAAGCGAGCGCTCAAGTCCTGCGCTGACTCCGACAACGCACGCGCACTCAAGGAGCAAGCCATCGCT
>JAADVF010000890.1:0-11851 GCA_023334555.1 Elongisporangium undulatum | reverse complement strand
TATATCCACGTTCCAGACAGTCGCCATGCGCTCCGCCGCTTCACGCACCAGTCTCGCCGATCCTGACCGTACGATGCCTTCGAAATCCTAAAAATGCGATCTTTCCCTCGACCCTTCGCGGGTCAGCGCCTGTTCGGAAGCATCGCGCCCCTCTACCTTTTCATAGAGCCGTGAATCTCATTGACTCGAAGATTGCATTCACATACAAAGACCAAGCCGACGCCGTGGATCTTGGACAGAGGAGCCGCATCATTGCTCGTCCAGTCATCTCTCAGCCAACCCAGAGGGCCCAGGTTCGCTCGTGGATGGAGTGAGCGTACGCACCAGCAAATACTTGCGTCTCAGCTCCCAACAAGCGCAGGTTACTAAAATCGACGTGACGCGCATGATGAACACGGACCAATTCTACGTAGAAGGTTTGATGAGGCATTTGATTTGATCGTTTGGCTCTCAATGGGAGTACGAACGGCGCTTTTTCTAGCGAGCGCTGGCTCCCCCAGAAGAGCGATCACCCACCTGCATCAACTGCGCACTGATGAAGGGCCATCACACAGGGCTATGCCCTCCCCATCCAGGGCCTCTCTCCTTCACTAGCGCGCCTACGCTGAGATCCTTGGCAGTCCTTTCCGTTCTCCATCTTGCCACGAACGCGCGCACTCGCGTTCAAAGTACAATCTGCTTTTAAATAACGTGCACCACGTTAAACCAGCACCCAGGATGTTTAAAACATGAAACCTGGTTGAGTGCTTTATACATTGCAACATTGGAAAAGCGAACGAATCGGCGGGGGAAGAGCAATGGCGGTTGAGCCGACGGACGTCTTCGGGCGCATCCTTGAGCGCGCCGAGCGTTCGGAGCTGGAGACGCAATGCCGAGCAGTGGTGAAAAGAGACATGAATGCTGTGAGCAGACGTATAAAGCAAGCGGCGGTTGTATTGGCGCGCATCCGTGAGATTGAGTCGGCTGCTGGTCAGCTCCAGCATGACCAGCAGAAGCCGTCACTGCGCGTGAGCAAGGCCAATTGTGAGCACGTCACGGCTATTCAGGACCTGCAACAACAAATATCTACTACGCTCGAGTGTATCGTGAAACTAGAAGGACTCCCAGAGCCAGCGGTACGTTGGAATGCGCTTGCAATGCTGAAAATGCAGACTACACTTCTTTCTCTAATAATGCTGATGTTGTACCAACAGAAGCTGTACACCAGTGACAAGCTGGTCAAGCCACACAAGGAGAGCAATATCGACACTGATCAGCCGAATCATAATTCAACCGTGACAGAAACGAAGAGTCCGTCAAGCAAAGGAAGTGCGAAGAAACGACAGCGCTCTGGGTCCAGCGAAAGCGCGCAATCTCCAGCGCCTTCACTAAGTTACGAGAAGCAACTCTCCAAGCTCTGTCACGTACAGCAGCTCGCCACGCCGAAATCAGTCTCTGTCTGGCCCACAAGTTCCCCAAACAACATTATCGACATGATTGGCGATGGATCGGACGAATCTCCCATCGAGATTGAGCTCATCGACTCCGATTCAGGACCAGAGTCGCCCACATGCTACGACTCGGCCGTGCAGCTGCAACAGGCGTCCACGAGTGTCCAGCTGATGCAATTCCCACTGCTGATGCGAAGATTCGCTTCCTATCTGGACAGTCTAGCTGATGCAAAGCTCCAAATCGTGGATCAAACGTTTGTATCCGCAGTGGAGATCGCGATTGATGTTGGTCTCAGTCTGCCGCTGTCCGATTCCACTCGAGCAGCTCCCCAAGACCTGCTGGCGGTGTTTCAACGGCTGAAAAACTCTTCTGCGCTACTCTCTGGGTCTCTGACGAGGTAAGACGATCGCTATAATGAATGGAGTGGATACATCCCTGACGGTGTTTACGATCGCCCAGGAGAGCAGCAGAACTATCCGAGTATTTAGCAGACAACAGCACAAGTCCAGGTGATGACCAGCGAGGGCAGATCAACAGTCAGGACCAGCTCGTCATGCGAGTCGACGTGTGAGATACCTTACGCAGTAAAGTAAATGCATCACCACCACCATGGCATTGTCGTACTAGGGTTACGCTTTCCTCTTCCTCAAAGCGTACCCTACAGTCCTCTATTCGAGTGGCCACAGTGCATGTCCACAGCCCAAGGCGTTGGTGCCCAGCAGGTCTAAAGGTCATCGGCAGCAGCGAGCATGAGCGGCTTTGAGCGCATCCTGGCACACGTGAGCAGCGATGCGCTGCGCGACTACTGCTCCTCGGCCATAGAGGACGAGCTGAAGAACCTCAAGGAGAAGATGCAGAGCTGTCTAACGACGCTCGAGAAGGCGCTCGAGGTGCAGGACGCCATCCTCAAGCTCAACGTGCCGCTCACGGAGAACGCCGCGACGTTTGCAGCCATCCAGAGCGAGCACAAGGCGTTCAACGACGACCTGGACGCGTTTATCAACGAGCAGAAGAAGGTGAGCCCATGCAGTGTCTGTGGATATGGCGTCTTGCAGCAGAGACTGATTGCATTGGTGCACAGATTCAGGCCGCCAATGCCAAGGAGGCCAACAGCACGCCATCCAAGGCCTCGCGCCGCGACCGCACGGAGAGCGTGGCCAGCAGCCACGCAGGCGATGAGGCCGCAGAGAAGACACAGACGCAGCAGCTCACCAAGCTACTGGGCAAGATCCAGCACCGCCTGGCCATCCGACGGAACGATTCGTGGATCAACAAGAACATTGAGGACGTGCTGAAGCTGTCGGCCATCGCCAAGCAGGCTGTGCCGGAGAAGGCCAAGCGCAAGGAGATCATGGTCGTGATGGACCACTTCATCTCGTCCGTGCTGCTCAGTCCGCTCGTGAACGACTCAATCCTCTCGCGCCTGGATGGCGCCCTCACCAGTCTGCTGACCATTCACACCGATCTGGATGACTTCATCGAGTACGTCGCCTGCTGATGGTGGTTAATTGTCGGAGGACTCTGCTCAAGCTAATGGATCTATGCTCTGCTAGGTCGTCTCGACGTCTGCTGGCCAGCAAGCGCTCAGCATTCGCGCCGCAGTCGGGGCCTGCACTAGGCAATCCCCCTGCGCCAATGTCCGGCGTGCCCATGACCGGCTACATGCCGCCCGATCTGATGCACATGCAGAGTGGCGGCGGCAGCGTGCATATGGTGGACCCGCACCACTTTGGCCTGCGCAACTCTACGGTGGTTGCCGAGGAACCGAATTTCAAGAAGCAAAAGCTGGAGCAGAATGCGCTGGACTACATCGTCAAGGTGGAGCGTGGGGTGCTGCCCGCGTCCGTGGTTGCGGCGGATCCCAACGGCAGCGGCGGAGTGTTCGAGATCTACGTGTCCGATCTGCCATGGGGTACACAGGAAGACGACGTCGCGTCGTACTTTGGCATTGCCGGCAATATCATCTCAGTGCGCATGCCGACCATGGACGACGGCAGCACCGTGGGCGTGGCGATCATCCGCTTCGCGTCCTTCGAGTGCATGACCACGGCTCTGCGCATGGACGGCTACCAGTTCCAGGGCAAGACCATCCACGTCAAGGCCAAGTAGAGTCAGAGAGACTCGTGGCTGGATGGTGTGTATGCTACATAATGTACCCATGTCACAAGGGTTACGCTTTAGGGTTTTGAAAACGTACCCCTATAGGGGAAGATGTATAAAACCAAGCACTGGTATAAAACCTTTCGGCATTGGCCTGTCATTGCCATTAGGTGCATACCTAATGGCGGAGAGCTCCTTCCAGCGGCTGCTCCGGCGCATGCCGGAGGACGCGCGGCGCCGGTTCTGCTGCTCAGCGCTGGAGCAGGAGCTACTAGAGGCCAAGGCCAGCGTCTCGGTCTGCCTGGAGGCTACTGCGCACGCGCAACAGGTGCGCGATGCCACGCTGAAGCTGCAGAACAACAGCCAGTCCGGTGCTCAGATCACGAGCAAATCCACCCCTGCGATCGCGGTGTTGCTGGCAGAGCTGGATGATCTGCAGACGCGGTTCGAAGCCACATTGACAGCACTGGCACAGCCGTACAAGGTGCGCAATTGTAGCTGGAGCCAGTGAGATGCAATGGCTCATCGTGTATACATGTGTCCAGGGTCTTCCGCCAGCACCAACGGTTGCAACGCCAGCGCCCGTGACCTTGCCAAAGCAAGAGGTAATCAAGGACACAACAGATGCCAAGGAGAAGACGACCACCGAGGCAACTGCCGCCGTGCGAAGCTTTGTGGAAGAGCTGCAGCCGCTGGTTCATCGCGGCAAATTGCGCAGGTCGCTCGATGTGTTTGAGCGGTTTGTCCGCGGTCTGGAGAAGGATACAGATGCGGCCACCGACGCCGCCAACAAGCGAGAGCTGGACACTCCACTCACAGAGTTGCGGGATGCGTTGCTGGCTCTGGAGGATGAGGCTGATCGGACCGCCAAACTGCTGCGCTTGCGCACCTGGCTCAAGACGCTGGTCAAGAAGAACTTGAAGATGGTGGACTTCGGCGAGTGCGTAGCACTGTCCTCTGTGTTAGTGACTCTGATTTTGTACTGACAGTGTGGACTGTGGTGCAGTGAAACGGAGGCGCTCGCTGTCGCCAAGGAAAAGGGGGTCGAGAAAACCAAGAAAAAGGCGGAGAAGAAGGCCAAGAAGAATAAGCGAAAGCTGCTGGAAGCACTGGCTGAAGAAGAGATCGACGTAGCCAACCAGGCAGTCCACACACAGAACCAATCAACGGAGACTGACGCTCGAAGCGCCACTCTGCAAGCTGCCGAGCTACGCAAGCTCTTGAATCGATGCACCAAGGATGTGAAGGCGTTGATCGACCGCTTTGACCTCGCAAAGTTCGACCTGAATCTGAAGCGCATGATCGACGTGATGAACTCGATTTCGAGTGCTTTTACGCAGGAAGAGACCGCGACGCTCGCGACGACGCTATTCTGTTTAGTGGAAGCCGTGGAAAAGATCGGCGATGGCGCCAAGCGGAAGGACCGACTGGTCTGTCTCGAAGGCGTGCTGCGGATCTTCATCACATCGACATGTCTGCCGCTGACCAATCGGCAGCGCAGTATGGCCAAGGAGTACCTTGCAAACAACCAGCAGTCACTTCACCTCCTGCAGGGAGCTACTGCGCCTACTAGAATACCCGCGAAGATCGTCGCGCCGTCGCAATTGGTGCCGGCACCGGCGCCAAAGATGAAGACTCCGGTGGTGACACCGGTGGCTTCTAAAGCCAAGGACAAGCGGACCAAGATCCACGTCCACTTTGATGAATAGAGCTACTGATATTACGTCCAACAACAGTCCAGCTTTGTTCGTTTACATGCTTTTTCTACGTGAGATAGAGACTGCTGGCGAACACCACGTCGCGCTTGATCGCCTCGGACGCCACCTCCATCTTGCGGTACAGTCGCGGGTCGCCGATCACGCGCGCGGCATTGCGCACTTCGCGACAGACTTCGTCCAACCGCGTGATGCAGCGTACGATGGAGCCCTCTTGGATGTCTGTGAGCAGGCAGAGCTCCTTGAACGGCATGCCACGAGCCCATTCGTACACGACCTCCATCAGTCCGAAGTTGAGCGAGCCACGACAGTACACTGCCGGATCGATCTCCAGATGCTGCTCCAGCTGGATCAGCCCCAAGGACTCGGTAATGCGTGTGATCACCTCCTTGGCCTCGGCCAGACGCGGCGTAAGTGTCGGTTCCGACTGCGTCTTCTCCTGGAAGATTAAGGCTGAGAGCACAGCCACGATCTCTTCGGGCTCGAGGTTGGCCAGAACGTTCTCGAATATCACCTCAGTTAGCACGATCTCCTCGCACGTGTTGATTTCGCAGGCCACGCGACCCTTGACCTGCACGACGCTGTCGTCCGAGAGGTATCCCAGTCGCTTGAGCACACTGAGTCGCTGCTGGAAGTCTGGGAACAACGACAGCGAGTCGCTTGAGAGTTCACGCGTCATTCGGTACAGATAGTCCTTGAGCTTGAAGAGAGTTTCAACACGAGAGAGAACGCGCGACCGTGAGGTAGACTGTGCAGCGCACGGGTGCACCGAGATGATGTCGTACATCTGCTGCCAGTCGCTGAACGCAGTCACAATCTCAAGGTCGTTCACCTTGAGCTCGTTGCGAATGTCCACATACGGCACGGCGGTCATCTGCGTCGCAGCTGACTGCTCTTCCAGCTGCGAGAGGAACGTGACGACGTTGGAGAGCTCCTTCTTAGACGATGTCGACACGAGCGACTTGAGATTGATCTTGGCATCGCTCGTGGCTTGGATGGACGTCACCATATCGATACACGTCTCAGGAATATCCAGCACGGCATACTTCTTGCCCAAAAGCGAGCCTGTCGTGTTGGACTCGAGCTCCTTCGCGTCAGCCGATGCGGCGCCTCCCTTCTTCTTGCCGCCACCCATCATCATATCGTCGTCAAAGTCGCGTTTGCTGCGCATCATGCGATTGCCACCGCTCATGTTGCTCCCACTCGAGTCGTTTTGCGCGGAGGCAGCTGGCAGAGGAGGCTCATAGTCTTCCGGACACAGGCAAAGCACCGCGATGGTCTTGAAGACAGACTTGGTGCCTGAGGATGCGCTCGCGGCTTCGCTATCGAACGAGAACTTGTTAAAGCGCAGGTTGTCGATCTCACTGCCAACAGCGTTCGTGCGAACCACAAGCGCCAGCTGGTCGCTGGGCAGACCCTTGACATTCACAAGCACGATGCGGCCAGGCGCGATGGCTGTCTTGGCCGCCTGGACATGGTTGGCCAGCAGCCACTTGGTCAGCTTCTTCTCCAAATCTCTCTTCTGCTTCTTCAACTGGTAAAAGTCCTGGATCTGCGCCAGCTCGCCGCTGGCCTCCAGATGAGGAAAGTCTTCGTGAAGCGAGTGGTCCAACTGCGTTAGCAGTTGCTTGCCCTTCTGGATCAATTGCGGAATGTTCTTGGACGCCAGCGCCTTCTGTGTGTGGAACTCTGAAAACGAGCGCTTCATCATGTCTTCCACCGTGAGCACCTCGACGCGCAGCAGGTTCAGGATCATATTGTACGTCAGTCGGAACTGACTGGACAGAGACGTGGCCTTACCCGCCAGCATGGTCGAGAGCGACGTGGGCTCTGGAATGTTGTTCCAGCACGCGATGATGACGGTTCCAACGGAATCGAGACCTCGTCGACCGGCACGACCAGCCATCTGCGTGTACTCGCCCGGCAGCAGATCGCGGAAGTTTTTGCCGTCATGCTTGCGAATACCGTTGAATACGACGGTACGCGCAGGCATGTTCACGCCCATGGCGAATGTTTCAGTTGAGAAAAGTACCTTAACGAGGCCACGACCAAACAGGATTTCAACCATCTCCTTGATGATAGGCAGCAAGCCGCCGTGATGCACACCGATGCCGCGCTTGAGCATTTCCTTCATGGTCAGAACTTGCGGGAGTTCACGGTCGGTGCCCGAGAGCCGCTGGATACTGGCTTCCAGGAACAAGTGGATCTCCGATTTCTCTGAAGCGGAACTGAGATCGATCTTGTTCAGCTTGTTGGCGCTTTCTTCACAAAGTTTCTTGCTGAAAGCAAACACCACGACCGGTAGCAGCGATTTTTCATTCAGAGACGTGACGAGTCTAGTCCAGTCGCTTTGATCGCCACCGGACGTGCGGCCCATATTTCGGGCGCTGCCTCCAGCCGCGCCTCCACCACCTCCAGCTCGTCCAAGTGTTCCTGCCTTGGGCTTATCGGATGGAGGAGAGAGCTTGTTCTTGGCTGCACCGTACGCACCAGGCAGGTAGCCAGCGCTTGCATCAAACACCTTGAACAGCTCTTTACCTGCGTACAGGAAGTGCTCCAGAGGCACTGGTCGCTTGAACGTTGAGATAACGTGGATCTTCTTCTTCTTGGTTCGACCGATCCAGTCGGAAAACTCGAGATGGTTCGGCGTCGTGGCCGAGAGGAAGACCATGCCGATGTGCTCCGGCAGCATGATGATCACTTCTTCCCAGACCACACCGCGCTCACTATCGTTGATATAGTGGATCTCGTCGAAGATCACCCACTCAATATCGCGGATCACATCTGCGCCACGGTAGAGCATCGAGCGAAGGATTTCTGTGGTCATCACGAGGCAGCTCGCTTCCGGGTTGATACTCACATCACCAGTGATCAACCCAACGTTGTCGGCACCAAATTTCGACCGGAAATCGCGGTACTTTTGGTTCGAAAGCGCCTTGATGGGCGACGTGTAAATCGTGCGCGTCATGTGCTTTTGGGACATGGCGATCGCGTATTCAGCCACCACCGTCTTACCCGCGGACGTGTGAGCAGCCACGAACACGCACTCGTGGCGCTCCAGATGGATAACGCACTCCTTCTGGAACGTATCCAGCTCGAACTCGAATTTGAGAGCCATCTCGGGCACCTTTTCGTGGAAGTTGCGCACGTCTACGCTGGCCATGCTCGCCCATTCCGATGGTTTCGTGCTGCTGTTCTTGGTTCGACTGGTTCCAGCAGCATTGAGCAGCGCCTCCAGCTCTGCTTCAGGCTCTCCGATGATCGCAGCATCTACCGGCACTTGTTCTTCTTCCATGGCTGTCTCAGTCTCTTGCTCTTGGGTCTCTTCGTCCTGCACGTAGAAGCCGAGTTCGTTCAGCTCGCTGTCGTCTTCCAGGTCATGCAGCAGTTGATCCAGCGCCACTGCGTCATCATTCGTCTGTCGCATGGCGTTGGATGCCTTTTCGTCCAGCACCATGCTGCGGATGGCGGCCACATGTTGCTCATCCGTCACGACTTCGAAATACGGCTGCAATAACGACCGAGGGTTCACACCAACGACCTCCAGAGCCTGCGTTTCCTCCTGCTGCTGTCGCTTGGCCGATTCTTCTGCTGCCTGGCGCTGCAAGCGCACGTCCTCCAGGGTTAGACACCCGTCCAAGCCAGGCGCTCGCACAAGAAGACGCTCCAGGATGGCCTTGAGCACGCAGAGACCATTAGTCTAGAGCCATTTCCAAGCCAAGTAATGCCTCCTTCACGTACCTCATCCTCCAGATCAGCTCCGTTGAGCACCAGCGCGTTCTTCTCCTGCTCTTCTTGGCTCAGCAGCTTCTCCTTCTTGGTCAATGCAGAGCTCGCATCCACAGGCTCTTCGTCCACGAGCCCTTTGCCTCCAGGAGCATACGGCTTGTTGCTCATTCGCCCACGCGCATACTCGTCCTGCTTGGTCAGTGCACTGGCAAAGCCTGCCTGCGCGCCGGAGCGAGACGTATCCACACGCTGGAACGCGTACGAGAGCTGCAGCGGGTCGCTCACGAGGCGGTCGCACGTGGGCACGAGCTCTGTTCGGGCACTAGACATGGGCATTTGCGCCAGCAGGCGACTGGCGCTGGGCGGCGACGGCGAGATGTAGGCACCGGTCTTCTGGTACGGACCCAGCCGCTCCATGGCGAACACGGGGCGCGTGGCCTTCTCAAGATCGCGCTTGAGGCTCGCGCGAGAGCTGAATGGCGACACCATCGGAGGCAGCGCGAACACAGGTGCGTTGCCATGGCTGTCGGCTGGAAGAGGCACGACCGAGAGGCTCTCCGGGGCCAGCGGGCTAGGCGCTGTCACCTGGAACCTGCGCCAGGGCTCCTTCACGCGCGTGGCGTCCTCTGGGACCTGCATCTCGAGCCGCTCGAGCTCCGTGAGCAGCTGCTCCATGTCCATGGCGATAGATTGGCTTGGGTAACCAAAGATTGACCCTGGGGGTACACTTATGGCAGATGTGTACCCCTCCAGCGTGATTAAATTTCAGCCAATGGACATCGTATGGTGAACTGAATATTAGCCAATGAAAGAGTGGTATTGGGGTAACATCCCTCACTGGGAGCTTCACTTGGAGAGCTCCATAGTGATAGCGACCATGACAGCCGCGGCCGCCATGAACGCGGCGGAGGAGCTGGCGCTGCGCTGCTGCGTGTGCGGCACGTCGGCGGACGACGACACCAACTACCTCAACACCAAGATGAAGATGCTCATCTCCAAGTGCGGCCACCGATTGTACGTCGCTCGCTCTCTCTCTATCTATCTGGCGGTTGCGTTGGGCAACCTCCATCTCCTTCTCCCCATGGACGCACAGATCTAATGCATCGGCTCTTCTTGTCTGCAGCTGTGACCACTGCATCAAGCGCGAGTTCCAGCACCACCGAGAGATCCCGTGTCCGGCCTGCCAGAAGCTCGTGAAGAAGTCGCAGCTCCAGGACAAGACGATCGAGGAGCTCAACTACGCCAAGGAGACGTCCGTGCGCAAGAAAGTCATCAAGGAGTGCGTTCGATTGGCCTAAACTGCTGCTCATTAGCTGGTCAGGGACTAAGTGATTCACTGTTGTGCGTAGCTACAACCTGACGGAGGACGATTTCAACACTCTGGACGAGTACAACAACTACCTTGAGACGCTCGAGAACCTCAGTACGATCTATTGGGTACTCGCTCGGCCTGTACTGCTGCTCTAACGCTACCGTTTGCGGCTGACGCGTAGTCTTCGACCTGGTCTATGGCGAAGAAGCTGAAAAGGCTGCTGCGCAGAAGCAATGGAAACAGTACCGCGCTGAGAACGCCATCGCCATCGCCACAAACGACGCCAAGAAAGCCGATGAAGAGCGACGCATCGCCCAGCTGATCAACGAGCAGCAGCGTATCGCGGAGGAGCGCCGTCAGCTGCAGCAGAAGGAAGATTCGCAGCTCGAAGCCGATCTGGTGAAACAGAAAGCCCAGCTCATGGAGGTCGCACTGGGCGAGCGAGACGAGAGCGATGTATCCAAGCTTCGCGCTACGACCACGGCCATTCCAATTGATCAGGCCGTGACCGCTGACATGGAGGCCGCCATGATGGGCTTCCAGCCAGGCGTGATCGGTGGGCCGCAGCCGATCCCTGTTCCTGGCGGCAAGCGTGGGCCTACGTTTGGCGTGAACGAAACCAAGAAGCTGCGTCGCGAACAGCAGCGCGCCGGTGGCTATGACCCGGACATGCAGTTCCGACGAAACCGAAGCGAGGCGTGGAACAGCATTTACTTTAAGCCTGTGAACAGACGACAAGAAGCCATGAAGGAGGAATCCGGTGCGATGCCCATGGAGGTGAGCTGAGAAAGAGACCACAGTGGCAGAAGAGAAAGCAGACGGTTCTAGATAATATCAAGGGGTTACAATGGCAATTCACAACCTGGCGTCTGTGTGTTTGGCTCTGGGTGAACAGATCAGTACGTTGTACGGCCCCATGCAGACTCACAAGACTACTTTTCCAGTGACGAAAGCATCGGGAAGATCACCGACCCTGGCAATTTCTTGGTCCGTTTCTTCCCCGATTTGGCGATCGCGGTCTTCCAGGCAGCCAGTTGGTCCAGCTGCAGGTTCTTCCGTCGGGTCTCCACACTGATGGTCGCCACATATTCGTCCATGAGATCGATGCACTGGCTGACGATCAAATCCTGCGATAGGTCCCACAAGGAGACTCCCGTGTGGATATTCTGATCGAATTCAAACAGGAAGGATTTGGAGGTCATAGGGTGGTCGGCCCTGGTCCTTCGGTTCATCAATAGCAACAGCGAGCGGTCAATATTGGATCGGCATTCGATGATTCGGTCGCATTTATCGCCCCACTCCTTCTCCACCTCTGGAAAGCGATGCTTGAGAAGGCGTCGCAGCGCCCCGACGTTCCTGCACACGAACGAAGCATCAATTAAGTGCCGAGTCAAACCAAGAGAGAAGAAGCCGCAAGGGGGGCTTACCCCATCATGAAACCATCGAGCCGACAGCAGGTTAGCGCTCCGTGAAGCTGCTGGAAGCTCGTGAGCATGGCCACAACCTCTCGCGCCTTCATCGACATCAGCAGAGGCACCTTCAGTAGATTTTTGAGTGCGCCATT
>JAADVF010000089.1:0-60722 GCA_023334555.1 Elongisporangium undulatum | reverse complement strand
ATTCAAAACAACACAACAACCAACACGCCAAACGAAATTGCAAATCAGTCACTAACCGACACGTTGCACACACAAACAACACCCTCTGTCTGTGATCCCGCACGCACCAGCCCATAGACCGTATCAGCTTTGCCCACGCTCGCGACGCATATAGTGGACACCAATAGTGATGTCTTGCTGTGTGTGTTCTTAACGTGGTTTGTTATGTGGTGCGCGAGTTAATAACTTTTGTTCGACATCACATTTGCCAGTTTGGTGCGGTTGTCCCCGGTGTTCATGTATCTAAATAACAGGTCGGCTTGCTGCAACAACGATTGAATGTGTATCTATTCTCGACAACAGATCGAATACAAGTTGGCACTGAGTACCATCTTCTTTTTATAAGCAATGTCAAAGCCCATTTGTGAGGTCCTTCGTCACAGTCTTGTAGCTGGCGGAATTTGTCAGTGAGTGCAATGCGATTTTTCACGCATTTGCTTAGGGTACAGCATCATCATTGATCTTCTTGAAAAACTCCAGCTCAAAAATATCTTGAATCAAAATATTTAGTCCATGAGCTGCGCATCCGTTGCGTAAAATACTGGGTCGCCTTAGCATCAGCTACTTCTGCGTCGACTTCATCGCCGATGCGTTATCGGACAAAACGCCGGATAAAATTTTCCGATTCCAACAATGCCTTCAATTTCTGCAATCACCTTTTCAGCTCATCTGCCATGTACTTGGCCGTGTGTTTTGCTGAGCCAGTCGCAATAGACTTCCAAATGACAAGTTTGGTGACGGGAGATGTCACAACAAAGTTGACAATACTTTCTTGATTGGGGATCGTCCAGCCATCAGTGACAAGCGTGAAGTACGGAGAGCGCTTCAGTTTTGCAATCACTATCTCTCGCTCTTAGTCATATGCAAGCTTCAACGATAAGTAGCCACTCGTACCCGAGCTGGAAAAAATAAAACCAGAACACAGAATGCGCACGAAAACGCGAAAGCGAATGTTTGAGACGAGCATGAACGGCGTCCCACTCGAGCAAATTGTTTGAGCAAGTCCGACCTGAACATTTGAATTTCGCGATTGACCACTTCAGAGCCTTCAGCTGCACTACAAGTGCACGGTCGGTGGGTCTCCTCTTCGTCTTTTTGATCGCTGTTCATTTCCCCCGCTGATCGCTTCCTTTGCCGAGGCGCATCTTCACGGTGAACAAACGGAGACAAATACTCGAACGTCTTCTGCATGGAGATGACAGTGCACGTTTTCACGTGCGGAATCAGAGATCGACCAGGCCGAGCGTTCTTGAGCGTGACATTACAAAAGTTGCATATCGCGTCGGGTTAGCGCTTGGCACAAGGGAGCCTGGTAAATGCTCCCCCATCCTTATTCGCTTGCAGCCGAGCTGGGGCCTGCTCGTGTGTGCAAACGCAAACAGGTACCCAGCGCATCGTCGGCGCGCGCTCAAGGGAAACCTCTCACTCGATGCACAAAGTGATTGTATTTTCCTACAAATGTATTTAAGTAAAATTCCTACTTTTAGTGCTCCTGTCTGCATTTTACTGTTAAGCAAATTTGTAGGAGGTGACATCCATGATGCCAACGCGGCGTGCTTGGTTACAAAGCGTAGCGGGCGTCTTGGGCGTGAGTGGACGATGTAGTGCTTCGAGAACTCCGGGAGAAGTGCGTCGTATGCAGCAAAGGGAAGAGAAACGGTAGCAATAAAGCTCCCGACATTGTGACTTCTATACATGCAGTACGACGCGGAGCTAGCGAGTCGCTGGTAATGTATCTTCGTTGCCGGGCTAAATCTTTCGTGCGAAGAAGCATTAAAAACCGAGTACGCAGGCGTTTCATTCTTCGTCTCTCTGCTACCAGCAGGACTACAGGCAACTTCATCTTGTTCTTCCTGTGACGGCCAGTCGATCGTTTGGTTCCTGCGAAAGGTGTGTGCTTTTTGGCGCCGTTCAAATTCATTGTCAAAAGCAAATCTAGGGTTAGGTGAATTCGCAAACGGTCCTCTCAAAATGGGATGTGAGTGGGTTTTGGTAGGGTCCTCTATTTCCGCCAAACATCAAACCAATCACCGGCCGCCACCTCCAAATGAGTGTTGAGACCAAGAGTGATGGTCAGGTAACCCGCGCACGCATATTCTCGGAAACCGCTTTGCGGATCAGTTGTCCCTGGCTCAATCCATCACCAGCCATCATGTTCACTCTCCCTTTCGCTCTGCGACGCGCAAGGCAACCATGAGTGAGCCTCTGCTATTTTCGTCATCTCCCTCACGGCTCAAGAAGCCGCAGTATGCGACGTTCACGATTGACTCCCCTCCAAAATCGGCGCCTCCGTCGTTCCTGTCGCGCGTGTTGCTAACGTTCGCGATGCCCGTGATGCGCGTGGGCAACGAGCGGCAGCTGCAGCAGGACGATCTGTGGGAGCTCTACGGCGAGAATGAGCCCACGAAGGCCTACCACGCATACAAGCGACAGTTGGACGACTACGATGGCTCGATCATGCGGGCCGGCATGAGCGCCTACGGCGGACTGCTGCTGCTCTGCGGACTCGGGTCGCTCTTCAATGTGGCTTGCAGCGTGTTTGCGCCAGCCGTGCTACATCACGTGGTCGACACGTTCGCTGCGCCTGTGATTGATCTACACGACCTGACGATCTGGCTGTTGGTCTTTTTCGCCTCGCGGCTGCTGAACGCGTTCGTCAGTGTGAATGCGGCCTTCAACCTCGAGATGATCGCGCTGCGGTGGACAGTCTCGCTCAAGACGCTGCTGTTCCAGAAGACCATGCGGCGCAGCGTGGCCAGCAGGCACCAGGCCAATACCGTGGACATCTCCAACCTGTTCACTTCGGATGTTTCGAGACTTCTGTCGGCCGCGTATCAAGTCAACGATCTCTGGATCCTGCCTATCCAGATCGGAGTGACGGTGTATTTCCTCTACTACGTGATCGATCTCGCTGCGTTCGCAGGACTCGCAGTGATCTGTCTGTCGCTCGTAGCGAGTTTCTCGATTTCCAAGGTCTCGGGCAAAGCGATGGAGGAGCTCACAAGCTTCGAGGACGAGCGCATCAAGCTGGTCAAGGAGGTGTTTGGCGCCATCCAGATCGTGAAGCTCAACGCCTGGGAGAGCAAGTTTACCGACAAGATCAACGCCATCCGAGAGGCCGAACTGGGCGCTTTGGCTCGGTTTCTCTACACGTTGTCGTGCAGTATCTTCGTTCTCTGGGGATCCCCGCTGCTGGTGTCGTTGGTGTCGTTCGCCACGTATACACTGATACTGGGCGAGTCGCTCACAGCAGCCAAAGTGTTCACGGCGATCGCTCTTTTCAACTCGCTGCGTGATCCTCTGCGCAGCCTGCCGAGCGTGCTACAGCGATGCATCCAGTCCAAGGTCTCGTTGGATCGGATCTCCGCCTTTTTGGCCATGGAAGAGTACGACACAGCGAACGTGGCGCACGATGATCCGTCTCTGCCACGTGATATCGCTGTTTCCATCAGGGATGGCTCGTTTTCGTGGACTGAAGAGTCAGCGGTGCTTCAGAACGTGAATTTAGAGATCAAAAAGGACGATCTAGTCGTGGTGAACGGCCCTGTCGGCGGTGGCAAATCTTCGCTTTGCTCTGCATTGCTGGGAGAAATGAACAAGCTGGCCGGCCAGGTCTGTGTGCGCGGTCGAGTGGCATACTACTCGCAGCAGACGTGGATCCAGAATCGCACGATCCGAGAGAACATTCTGTTTGGCCAAGCGTACGACGAGCGCAAGTACCACAATGTCCTGGACGCGTGTGGGCTTCTTCCGGACCTGGAGCAATTCCCGGCCGGCGATTTGACCGAAATCGGACAAAAGGGCGTGAACTTGTCTGGCGGTCAGAAGGCGCGAGTGGGTCTGGCGCGAGTGTGCTATTCAGACGCCGATGTGTTCATTTTGGACTCGCCTCTGGCTTCTGTGGACGCAGTGGTCCAGAGTGAGATCTTTTCCAAGTGCATTTGTGGCCTGCTAGCTGATCAGACGGTCATTTTGGTGACGCACAGCCCGGATATCATCGCATCCGATGCTGCTAACCACAAGGTTCGGATCGACAATGGAGTCGTGAGCGGATCAAGAACAGCACCCAAGAAGCCTCGTCGTGCGTACGCTGCTAAGGTCTCGCCACGTAAGTTGAAACAAGCAATCGAACTTGAATCAGAAGGCACGATCACAAAGCGCAAGGATATCGGTCGTCTCATAGAAGCCGAAGAGCGAAAGGAAGGCCGCGTGTCCAAGAAGGTTTACTGGGGATACATCGACTCTCTTGGTGGAACGCCTATGATTTTTGCGCTGGTTCTCATCCAATCCACGTGGCAAGCGTGTCAGATCGGCAGTGATCTCTGGTTGAGTCATTGGACAGGCCAAAAAGCGACTGAATTCAGCCATGAAGAAACCGAGTACAACATGAAGGTGTACGCTTCGCTTCTTGGCATGTGCGCCTTGATGGTTTTTGCGCGGGCCTTTGGTGTCTCGTTTGCCAGCCTTCGAGGATCGCGCCACATGTTTGACGGGATGACTCGATCGCTGATGAATGCGCCGCTTCGGTTCTTCGATGCGAATCCGATCGGTCGGATCATCAACCGTTATGGCGATGACATGACCACTGTCGACAGTGACCTTGGTTTCGTCTTCGGTGGCCTGTCCGCCAATATCTTTATCACGGTATGTCAATTAGCTACGGCCGTGTACACTGTCAAGTTCTTGGGGCTCCTGATCCTGCCGCTCGCGGTCATTTACGTCAAGATCGGAGCGTTCTATCTGGGGCCGTCGCGTGAGATCGAGCGACTGTGGAAGGTGTCATCCTCGCCAGTGTTGAGCTACATCAATCAGTCGGAAGAAGGCCTCGTGACCATTCGCGCCTTTGGCCAGGGGTTTGTGCACCGCACGATCCAAGAAAACTTTGCTCATATCCACCAGAGCACTAAGGCCTGGTTCGCTGTGACCGTAGCCGTCCAGTGGTTTGAGCTCCAGATGAAACTGCTAAGTTGTGGCGTCGTGATCGTTGTCGTGTCTTCGCTGGTCTACCTGCACGACTACTTGTCCCCCGGAATGGTCGGCCTTGCGTTTACTTATGCGCTCAGTATTGATCGTGGTCTCAGCAATATGGTGGACTATGTGTCTTATCTGGAGGTGTGTATGGTGAGTCCAGAGCGCATCATAGAGTACAGCGAGATTCCGCCTGAAGGAAGCCAGAGCACGTTGCTGATGGAACCAGCGCACGATTGGCCTCGCCAGGGCTCCATCCAGTTCGAGAACGTGGTATTCAGCTACAAACCGGAAGCTCCACCAGTGCTCAAGGGAATCTCCTTCAATATCAGGAACAACGAGAAGATCGGCATCGTGGGTCGCACTGGCGCTGGCAAATCCAGTCTCACCATGGCGCTGTTCCGCATTAACGATCTCGTGTCTGGCCGCATCGTGATTGATGGCCAAGACATCGCTGCGATGCCTCTCCACTCGTTGCGGTCCAAGCTGGTCATCATCCCACAGGCGCCGGTGCTGTTCAAGGGCCTTCTGCGAGCGTACATGGATCCGTTCGACGAGTTCACAGACGCTGAGATCTGGTCCGCGTTCGACAAGGTGGACATGAAGGAGCAGGTGGCTGCTCTGGAGAACCAGCTGTCATACGAGCTGAGCGAGAACGGCGAGAACTTCAGCGTGGGCGAGCGCCAGATGCTGTGCATGGCGCGTGCGTTGCTGACCCAGACGCGTATCGTGGTGATGGACGAGGCGACGGCGTCGATCGACCACGCGACGGAGAAGAAGCTGCAGGAGATGATCAACCGCGACTTCCAGAACGCCACGGTGCTGACGATCGCGCATCGTCTGGCCACGGTACTGGACTCGGACCGCATTATGGTGCTAAGCGACGGCCACGTGGTGGAGTTCGATGCTCCGAGGGAGCTTGTGAAGAACCCCGAGGGCGTGTTCTTCCAGTTGGCCAAGGAAGGAGGATATCTCGAAATGTTGCTGTAAAGTTTATAACTTGTATCCCTTCGACAGTGTTAATTAGACTGCTGTCTCTTGATCACGACAGCACCGACAACTGGAGTTTGAGCAGATCAGCCCATGAGATCGTCTCTGGGTACAGAAGCTGGGCCGTGCGCTTGACAGTGAACCCGTTCACTTCGAACACATGCACGTTCCGGAACCGCCAGCGCGTGATCTTCATCACCAGAATGGACCAGAGATCGCTCGTGGCCACCAGGAACCGGCCGTTGGCGATCACGAAGCCGCTGCTGTAGATGCCGTCGGGTGACGCGTACTTGAGCCCCTTGATAAAGCGGCAGTTCTCGTAATCGGCCACCACACCCATACTATTCTGCAGCGGTGCCCCGGTTGCGATCTCAAACACAGTCAATGTGGGTCCACCAGCCTCACGGGCTTCGCTGGCCTGGGACATATCCGTGAGATGGCTGTTCACGAGCTTTTTGAGTCGGTCTGGGTGGTAGCGACGATAGAGTTTACGAAGCAGCACGTAAGCAATATGAATGGTCACAGTTAGCAGCACGGGGACAATGCTACTGTATGCCAGCGGCTTGATGCTGGCTGAGATTTCGTGCGTGGTCCAGAAGCGGAAGGGCGATGTCTTGGCCTGAAGCGCAGCCATGCTCTTGAGCCCCAGATTGTAATCGGTCTGAGCTTCAGCCATCATTTGGCTTACAAGTTTCGAGTGCCAACGAGTGATCGCCGCTCTCTTCTGCCAACTCACTTCGAACACCAGCACTGCTAATGCTGGGTCGATTCTTTCGCGGAACAGGTATCCGATAATAGTGAGTAGACACAGATACAGGTTCATGAGGTCGGCGCGCATGAGCTCTGGGTAGGTCTGGATGTGCTGCACGCCGTAGAGATCGTTCGCAATGGCCAAATAGAACTCAGTCAGCGTCCAGAAGCGTTCGAGATACCAGCTCAGCAAGATGAGGACTCCACGCACGAGCAGAGATGACGAGATGGACACGAACGCGTCCCCGATCCAGAGCTTGCCATGAGCCAATCCACCGTATATGAGCAAAACCAGCAGCGCCAGGTTGAAAAGCAGATCAGCGGCGAAGAAAATGTGGATCGCGTGGCCAAAGGCCCAGGAGTTGCGAACAGTTGAGCCTCCTGCGGAGACCCATCGAGAGATCTCGTTTGTGGCGACCGACTCTTTTTTCCAGCGCGTGTTCTTGACATTCGAGCGGTCCGACTCGGTGTTTGCGTACACACCTGTGCGCCTAGTCGATAGAATGGTCTTGACGGCCTCTGTCTTTGGATCGACCGGGATAGTCTTGAACACGCGCTTGCCTGCGCTCGTAATCCCCACGTAATAATAAGGCTCGAACGTCAGGTTAGTGTACGGATAGCCGAGCGACCCGGCAAAGAGGTTCGTGAGATTGGTCGCCTGCATGTCGTTGAACATGGTCAATCCGATGACTAAGCTTGGGCCCTTCTCGTTCCGTGCCTCAATCTCATAGTCCGCGATGGACATGCGCAGTGAGGCCAGATACACATCCTCAACATCTGTCTTGTTGCGCAACAGCAGGAAGACCATAGCGCGCGTGCGCTCCCCACGGGGCACGAGCGTGAAAGAGCAGTCAACAATGGGCGCGATCAATTCCAAAGCATTAAGACCAGTGAACTTGTGCTGCGTGCCTTGGACGATGAGCCCGTACACCAGTCGCAAGTAGTCGTTGCCATAATGGTCTTTATTGAATTTGGGCGTATGACAGGCGTCGAAGGACGTTCCATTGGCTTCCAAGTAGATCGTATCGCTGCGGGGACTCGTATTGTTCGCTAGAGTGGTCTGCACCAGCAGACTCGAGTGAACGCTGCCCGTGCCCATGGTCGGCACAATGTTTGTCAATCCGAGGGTGGTAAGTGGTAATTGGAACTGCTGAACGCCCGAGAGCACTTGGGCCATGGCCACCACGGCACGGATGGATGTGACTGCGTAGTAGAAAGCGCAACCAAAGATGGTCAACCGATGCAGCAGATGGATCAGTTGCCATGGCGAGGACCTGATCTGGCGCTTGAAGCTGCGCATAGAGAATTGACGTCCGTGACGTTTGGCATTGACGGTGGAACGCCCGGGCTTCAGATCGGCAGGCTTTGGCGCGTTCAATCGAGGCTGGATCAAAGGAGATACCATTGCCTTCGGTCCTTCTGGCTGTGGTCGTGTTGAAACAATGAGCTCGCACAGCTCCAGAATAGATTACTCTGGACACACGTCGCAGTTTCAGCGTTGGGATTATATTTGGTGTCCCTAACGAGTCGTCCGTTTTCCCCGGTGAACTTGTATTTTGAACCCATGTTCGAACCTAAATGAACAACCTATAGACACTCTATTTTAGGCCAATCAGCGTGAACCTATATTTTGGTTTGCATCTCCCACCCTCTATCGTAGGGCCAACGACAAGCAAGCTCCTCGCACCATCATGGCGCATCAAGAAGCTGCTGGCGTAGCGCTCACGCCCGACGGCATCCACGTCTCGCCACACGACACGCGCAAGTACAAGTTCCTGACGCTGGGCAACGGCCTGCAGGCGCTCGTGGTCTCGGACCCCGTGACGGAGAGCGCGTCGGCCGCCATGGACGTGCGCGTGGGCTACCACTGCGACCCGGACGAGATCCCGGGCCTGGCGCATTTCTGCGAGCACATGCTGTTCCTGGGCACGGAGAAGTACCCGGACGAGAACAGCTATAGCTCCTTCCTCAGTGCGCACGGCGGCGCCAGCAACGCGTTCACGGCGGCGCGCGACACCAACTACTACTTTGACGTGAGCGCGCCGCATCTGCGCGAGGCGCTGGACCGGTTCGCGCAGTTCTTCCTCACGCCGCTGTTCACGGCCAGTGCTACGGAACGTGAGATGAGCGCCGTGGACTCGGAGAACACCAACTACCTGCAGGACGACTACTGGCGCATCAACCAGGCGCATCGCAGCCTCGGCAACCACGCGCACCCGTTCCACAAGTACGGCGTGGGCAACCTCGAGACGCTGAGCACGACCCCCACGGCCAAGCAGATCGACGTGCGCCAGGCGCTGCTCACGTACTATGACGAGTACTACTCGGCCAACATGATGAAGCTCGTGGTGTACGGCAAGGAGGACGTCGAGACGCTCAGTGGCTGGGTGCACGAGCTGTTCGCCAATGTGCGCAACACCGAGCGCGAGAAGCCATCGTTCGCGCAGCATCCGCCGTTCTTGAGCGAGCAGCTCGGTCGTCGTCTGGAGGTCGTGCCTGTCAAGGATCTCAAGATCGTGGGTGTCACTTGGGTCCTGCCCCCGGTGCGCGGCACGCGGTACACGCAACTGCACACGTCCATGCTGGCGCATCTGATCGGCCATGAAGGCCAGGGCTCACTGCTATCGCTCCTCAAGCAGCAGAAGTGGGCCTACGGCGTGAGCGCTGGTATTGAAGAAGATCACGACGAGTTCTCGATGTTCCTCATCAACTTCGAGATGACCGAGTTGGGCATTGAGCACGTGGACGACGTGTTGCTGGCGCTGTTCCAGTACCTGCATCTGCTGATGCAAGCGCCGGTGCCCCAGTGGATGTTCGACGAAATGCAGAGCCTCGCCATGATGCATTTCCTGTTCCAGAGCAAGCAGCCGCCGATCAACTACACCAGCGCCATTGCGGGCACGATGCAGTCCCAGCCCAAGCGGGATATCCTGTCGTACGGCGTGCTTCTGTATCCGTACGAGCCCGACCAGGTCCTTGAGCTGGTCAAGATGATGACCCCCAGCACCATGCGTTTGCTGGTGGTCTGCAAATCGGTCGAGCCGACTGCCACGTCGGAGGAGAAATGGTATGGCACCAAGTACCTCGATTCCCCGCTGAGTGCAGAGCTGGTGGCCAAGTGGTCCACACCAGGACAGAACGAACTGCTGGCGCTGCCAGAGCCGAATGAGTTCATCTCCTCGGACTTCTCGCTGATCAACAAGGACCAAGTGCCGCTGCGCAAGTATCCGTTCATGGTGCGCGACGACGAGACCTGCCGAGTCTGGTACAAGGCCGATGTTCACTTCAAGAACCCCAAGACCCACGCGGGGCTCACGTTCTTCTCTCCGCACGTGAATAACTCTCCGTACGCCTACGTGCTCTCGGATCTATTCGTGATGTGCGTGCAGGACGAGCTGACCGAGTACTCGTACGACGCGTCGCTAGCCGGAATGCACTACGACCTGGCCATCTCGGGCAATACCATTCATTTGGGCGCCGTCGGATACAGTGCCAAGCTGCCCGTGCTCGTGCACCGCGTGGTGCAGCTCATGAGCAAGTTCGCGGACCACGTCAAGGAGGAAACCTTCGAGCGCGTAAAGCAGGCCGCCATCCGATCGTATGAAAACGCTCGCTTGGAAGAGGCCTACCGCCACGCCATGAGCGAGACCGCGTTCTTCCTGTCCGAGAACTCGTGGCGATACGAAGAGCTAGTCCAGGCGATCAGCAACTGCTCGTTCACGATGCTGCGCAGCCACAGCAAGCGTTTGTTCCAGCATGTGTTCCTCGAGGCGTTCCTGTACGGAAACGTGCAGGTATCGCAGACGCTGGCGCTTGTCGACTCTGTGCTTGGCGAGATCCAGACGTCGACGTCACTCCCGGTTTTGAAATCCCAGCGTCGGTGGGGCAATCGACAGATCAATCTGCCGGAAGGCGTTGAATGCGTCTACCGTCGACCAGATCCCAACCCTGAGAACATGAACTGTGCGCTGGACTCGGTCTACCAGATCGGCCAAGAGAACCTCGTGGACCGCGTGCGGCTCGCCGTGTTCTCCCAGCTCGTGAACGAGCCCTTTTTCAACCAGTTGCGCACCAAGGAGCAGCTCGGGTACACGGTGTTCTCGACTCCTTCGCGCGCCGGCGGCGTGCAGATGTTCCGCGTGATCATCCAGTCTAACGTGGCGTCCCCCGAGTACATCGAGCAGCGGGTCGACGCCTTCTGGACGGAGATGCGCACCATGATAGAGGACATGGATCCAATCCATTTCCAGAAGCAGCTGCAAGCAGTCGTGAAGGAGTACTCTGAGAAGCCCAAGAACCAGGAAGAAGAGGTGCAGCTACTGATGAATGAGATCACACTCCAGGAGTACGTTTTTGACCGGAAGGAAGAGCTGGCGCGGCTGGTGGCCACCGTTCAGCTCGCAGATGTACTGGCGTTTTTCGACACGTACATTTGCCCGCAGTCGCCGCTTCGAAAAAAGCTGAGCGTGCGCATCTACGGCAAGACCATGGCTTTCGAGCCTCTGCAGCCATCCAACTCATGGGCTCGGTTCAATCTCGCTAGTCAAACAGCGATCCTGGCTTCAATGTCGCTGGGTGGCGAGACATTTGGCCCAACATCAACGACGAAGACCATCGAAGACGCGCGCGAGTTCAAACGCCGTGCTGATTTCTACGGACTTCCTGTCGTGAGTGATCCTGCTCAATCGGGCTCTACGTAGAGTGTACAATACGTCCCACGAAGCAGGAGTAGCTCTTCAGCCGAGTGAGTATTCTCCATGAACAGAGTGGAGCAACCGTCAATAACCATTTGGTCTCTTGTGCTTCACTGGATTTCCAATAACCTATCCCTAAGCCACTTTTTTAAACGCTTTCACACTAAAGTTTAGCAAAACGGCTGCAATTTACTAGCAAATCTAGCTGCCGTGTGGTCATCCGTTGGACCGGAGATCGATTGGCCAAAGGACGCTTGAATTGTTTTTCCAATCCACTTTGTAGGTACAGATGCGGCATTGCGGCTGCACTCATAGCGAGTTGACACCCATCACAATGTTGGATTGCTGGGTTCCTGACCCAAGAGAAGAGCGCAATCATTCCGAAAAGGTAGGTAAATAAATAATTCAGCCTTTTAGGGCTAGGACTCTGCAATCCGCCCACATGTCACTGGCCAAAAGAGCCTGGTTGAAGCGCCGCCACATGGATTCCCCACCTGCCGCTGACTACCTAAAGCTTGAAAGTCTCACCCATCCGAGTCCCTCGTGGGAATTTTCGCATTGCGCCAGTCTCCGGTAATTCTGAACCCACCAGCACACTCATCCCTTTCGTGCGAGGACCTCTTGCCACTTACTTGGGCTTTCTCTGTCGCTATCTACTGCCTTCCGATGCAGCGCTGGACGAGGCTCGTGCTTGGTCTCGGCCTGATGAGGGCTCATGCTGCCTGGGCTGCGGCCGTCTCCAGCAGTTTTGCCTTCGATGGCTCGTCATCCGACATGGCCCAGCAGTTTCGCAATCTCTACGACACCGGCTTTGAGGTTGACGCGCTGTCGCTGGCGGAGATCCCGAGCGACATCCAGAACCGACTGGCCAATTACTCGCTGGCATTCGACGATCTGCCGCCGTTGCTGCAGCGCGCGCTTGTGTGGGACACGGGCTACGTGGTTGCGTACAATGACAGCGCGACGCTCGCGACCATCTACACGCCATGCGACAACACGTCAACCATGGCCGACATTGCGCTGAGCCTGGCGCAGTACACGGAGCCTGGCTGCTCGGCGCGCAAGTGCTCGGATCCAGCCGACAGCTCGACGACCAACTACCGGTCACTCACATGCACAGGCACGCAGATCTCGTCCGTGAGTCTCTGCGCGGCCTCGGACGTGGCGAATCCGTACGACTCGTCCATGTGGGCCACGGGCGGCAACGACTCGCTGCTGCCGGTGCCCAATCTCGTGCGCCACAACTGGACCGACGCGGACGGGGACTACTTGGTCTACGCCATCCACATGGTCGACCCGGAGCACGCGTACGAGAGTTGCCCCACCAATGCAGCCGACAGCGCCATGATCATCCCATGCGTGCCCTACGCTGACTCGGATAGCGACTGGTGTCGGCCCAACACCGGCTCCGTGGTGGAGTCCTGGCTCTCCATGGAGGCGGCCTCTCGCAGCAGTAGTAGCGGGTCTACGAGCACGGCAACAGGTTCCGGATCGAAAGAATCGTCGTTGGTGTCCACGCGGTCCGCTCCAGCGCTGAGCTCGACGCTTCAGAGCCTGCTGGACGCGGCGCCTTCGTATGACGGCACGTCCTCTGATCTAGCCATGCAGTTCTTGAGTCGCTATGCAGCAGGCGACGTGGTCGATGCGCTGACGTACTCCGAGGCCGAGTTGGCGTCGATCCAAGCGCGATTGACCCCGCTCGGTCTCAAGTTCCAGGAACTGGACGGGTTGCTCCAGCGCGCGCTCGTATGGGACTCTGGCTACGCCGTGAACAGTGCCGACACGCTCATCCAGATCTACACCAAAGGCAGCAAGACCATGGCAGAGATCGCGCTCTCGTCCGCCGAGTACGAGGACGGCGGATGCACGATCCTGAACTGTGCAGACGGCAACGGCGGCTCGTCCAACCGGTCGCAAGAGTGCAATGGCAACCAAATGAATGCCATGGTCCACTGCGCAGCAGGCGACTTCACGACCACGGGCGACAACAAGGCCATGTGGGCGACAGGCGGAACGGCCAGCGATATCCCGGATCCGCTGTTTATCCGACACTACTGGGAAGACAGCAACACGAGCTACACGGTGTACGCCGTGCACATGGGCGCCAACGCCAACGAGCCTGCGTGGGGCCAGTGCACAGCGCAAAGCGGGTACTTTGGAGCCATGATTGTGCCCTGCAGATCGTATAGCAGTTTGACCGATACGACTGACTGGACGACCCCAGCCAACGGCGCTGTTGTCGCAGCCTGGCTGGCGCAGGTTCAAGATGAGACCAAGTCCGGATTCCGATGGTGGTACGCTCTGTTGATCGCGCTGGCGGTTCTAGCGATCTTGCTGGGCATTGGTCTGTGGTGGTGGCGCAAGAAGCGGCGAGCTGCGGCGGATTCTACCGACGGATCCACCATGATGACTCCAAAGGACTGCGATACACTTGCAACGCACGGCTACGCGAGCTCTCCGTCTGTGACCAACGGAGCTTCGTGCTCAGATCCGTCGCGTCCGTCTGGGTCTGCAGGCAGCCACAATCGAGAGCGCAAGTCTGCGTCCGACGCCATTCGAACGTTGAAGGAGGATCCCGTGCTGGCCCGATCGCGCATCCCACTGGATGGGCTGCAGTTCAACCGCATCCTGGCCCAGGGCGGCTTTGGGGAAGTTTGGCTGGGCTCCTACCGACAGGAACCGGTCGCAATCAAGAAGCTGCTGTCGGCCAAGCAGCAGTTCGAGTCGGTCGAGGGTTTCATCGAAGAGATCCGACTCACGGCGTCGCTGAACCACGTGAACGTCATCCGCTACGTGGGCGTGGCCTGGAACGCGCTGGAGAACCTGTGCATGGTGATCGAGTATCTCGCGCTTGGCGATCTACAGTCGTTTCTGGAGCACAAGAACGTGAGTCTGTCCTGGTCCAATGACAAGTTCCCCATCGCATTGGGCGTGGCCCACGCCATCTCCTATCTGCACTCGCGCCGTCCAGCGCCCTTGATCCATCGCGACATCAAGGCCAAGAACGTACTTCTGACCCAGCAGATCCAGCCCAAGCTCATCGACTTTGGAGTCAGTCGCGACCGCGTGCAGGAGACTATGACTGCGGGCATCGGCACGCCGTACTGGGCCGCGCCAGAGGTGTTGGAGGGCAATCGCTACACGGAGCAGTCAGATATCTACTCGTTCGGCATCCTGCTTTCGGAACTGGACACGTGCAGGACCCCGTTCAGCGACGTGCGCGCCAGTGGCGGCCATCGCATGTCGGCGTTCCAGATCCTGAACCTCGTGCTCGCAGGTAGACTCCAGCCAGAGGTCACACCGGATTGCCCAGTGAGCGTGGCTGCCATCATGGCCGATTGCCTGCATCTGGACCCCACGCAACGACCCACATCAGTACAGCTAGTGAACAGACTCCAGCGCAGTGGTGGAGGCCAAGCTGCGTATTCTTAGCAGATTTTAAACGCAGTCAATGGAAGTCAACAGCACAGTGTGTGTATTAATACCAGCAGCACGCCAAGACAACCATTCGGCGTCAAGCCATCGGCCAAAGCAGGCTCACCAGTTGCTTATTCGCAGTTCGGCGGCTATTTCCAAAACCATCGCAGTGAAAATAGCTGCTCGGGCGCTCTGCTCCGTTGGTTAGCGAAGGCTGCTGCACATCCAAATAGTTGGCACCACCCAAGCTGCACAACCGATAAAGCAGGGGGGGCTCCAGTCGTCCGACCACGAGTCACTCGTCCGGGAAGTGCGACGCTCAAGACCACGATCAAAGCTGCGCGAGGCCTTGGAAGGCAGATCTCTATGCGCACGTTCAAGCGCCAGGTCAAGGCTTCGCCCTGGCAATTGGTGCACCTGCTGCACCGACTGACGATCTTTGGCTTCTTGTTCTACTACGCAGTGACGTCCATCCGAGCCTTGGTGGCCATGATGCAAGTGCTCTCGGGCGTTCAGCAGTTCCAGCTGCCAACGACCACGCACGCCTTCGGCCTCATTCCAAAGAGCATGGGCTCCTCCAGCGTGCGCTTGAGCCCGCTGGTGCAGCAGGTGCTGGGCAACGACACCAGTCCTCGCAACGACACGCTCTATCTGGAAGCCAATGGCACGTCCTTTGACGCCTGCCACACTGCTAAATTCAGCAGCGTCCTCTATGGGAACGCGTATCTGCGAAAGGTCGATGGGCTGATAGTCGAAGGCACCAAGCACACGTACACTAACCTTCTCACGCTGGAGCTGATCGCTTAAGTCCTTCACGCTGGTCCAGGGCGGCGAACGCACGCGAGCCCAGATCTCCTGCTGCTGCGCAGCAAGACCGACTCGGATAGTGTCTTCCTGGGCTCACTGCACATGTTCATCGCTGACTACGAGGTCGAGGCGCAGAACGAGAAGGGACCAAGCCTCGTGATCGGCCTCACACTCTTCAACGACACGCAGGCCACCAATCTCACCAACCGCTTTGCCGGATCGTTTGGGTATCCGTACAGTGATCTGGCGTTCGAGCCGTACGATTACGTGGAGGTTGCGAGTGCAGGCGAGCGAAGGTTTCGAACTGTGCCGGCCGATCCAAAAGACCAAGGCCGTCAAGACCGTTCTGTCCACGAGACGCACGGGCGTGTACGCCAACACCGAGTCGGACCGGTCCAACACCAAGAGCACACGCTGGAAAGAGTCGGTGGCCATGAACGAGATCTCCCGATGGGTCTCCGGGGGGGGAGGATCCACAGTGCGCAACTCCTGGGGGTTTGGCCACGCCGTCCACATCGTCTGCACCCTGGATCTGCTGTTCAATTTGGGGCTGCTGGTTCAGCTCTCGTACCGTGGCTTTTGTAACGGCAAGCTCTGGCTTGGAGACGCGTTCGTGTCCATTTCATCCACGCTGCTGCTTCGAGGAGTTCTCGTTCTGCTGAGCTGGTGGTCTGGACGCTGACCGAGTTCTATTTGGCCATCGCAAACGATTTCTACGGCGTGCACCACATCCAGTTCTACCCGGAGCTCATGCACACCGATCTCATGAATCTGTATCTGTGTCTGCTCACTATCAACGGCTACCTGTTCCGCGAGCGGATCGATCCGGCGCTGGCGGTGCTGGTGTTTGAGGTCAGTTGGCAGCAGCGATTGGCTGTCACTCGCTGGCACTCGACACAGATGATAGCTCAGATTATACTCTGGGGCTTAAGAGTATCGCTGCACTCCAGGCCAAGACATCGCCCTTCCGCTTCTGGACCACGCACGAGATCTCAGCCATCATCAAACCGATAGCATACAGCAGCATTGTTTCCGTGCTGCTAGCTGTGGTTATTCACATCGCCTACGTGCTGCTGCGTAATGCCTATCGCCACCATGATCCCGACAACGACAAGAAGCACAACTACATCACAGTGCAACAGAGGTCGCAACTTTGCCCCCGTAACCGAGCCGGTCGGGCCGGGTGCGAATTAAATCACACTGTGGAAACGGGCGGGTGTGGTTACCCGAACGCGATCCGAGTACGGTACGACCCGGCCCGAGTGGCCACCAGATCCAGCAGCAGGCTCGCGCCATAGACACCACCACAGCATCTCCAACTCGGTAGCTCTGCTGCCGCTCACCATCGTCTTGTCCGGCATGTTCTGCGCGTCCGAATAGCATCACTGGGCATAGCGCACAAGCGTAATGATAAGTGCTCAAGTGTGCAGCAGCTGGCCACTGGAATCACTCTGTATTCGCCTACGGCGGCATGAATTCGAAGACATCACTGGCTACGGCACAATGTCGGTGCTGCTGCTGTACATCGTCATGGAATCTACGGTTGTCGCCAGATGTTTATGATCGGGGCCGTGCGAATGGCGTTTGGCCATTTGATGGCGGCCACGGTGTTCACGACGGCACACGACAACACGGAGGTCTGTGGCTGTTTGATGGTGAATGGCTACATCATAGGCCAGCTGCTGGAAGACATTAAGGACCTCTTCCGTCTGTCCGACAAGATGAACGCTGCGTCGCACATGTACGTGGAGGTCTAGATGCCAGATACCATGGCCCAAGTTGTTAGATGCGTAGTTGATACAATCTAACTCAGCAAAGGCAAGATGCATGGTTATGGTCAGTATCATTATTTACTTTGGGAAATGCTTCGTTGTCAAAGCCACGGGTCAAATTTTCACTCATGGTGCATGTACCAAATATAGACGAACTGCTTGAAACCCATCGATCAACTGACAACAGGGCGAAGCATGGATGGCGGAGCAGCAGCTTTCGCTGGTGGAGCTGCATCAGAAGGCATGAATGATGAAGATAATGAAAGGTATAATCAACGATTGACTGAACTGAAGAACATGAATATCAGCGAATTGGAGGTCGCCATTGCTTCTGAGCTCAAGAAGCCAAGCAAGCAGAAAGTTCTTTCGCTTATTGAAGAACAAAACACAAAGGCATTATGTTGGCAATTTTTTTCTCATGTCCACGAGCGGAAAAAAGGGCTTCCTTTTGAATCACGTGACCTTGATCAAACAAAGAAGCGATTTGTTTCCTGTCGTGCATGCAATGCAGTGTACGTGTACACCAGTGCGAATGAAACATCAACGTTGAATCGGCATGGGAAGCAATGTTCGGTTAAGAAAGCAAACGTGAAAAGAGGATCAATGCTACAATACACAAAGTGATCAACCATGCCGGATGATCGTCTAAAAGACAAGCGACGTATCACCAAAGCACTCACTCTGATATACTGCAACGACTTGCGACCATTTTCTATTGTGAATGGAGTCAGGTTCCGTGATGTTGCTAGTAAACTTGTGGACATTGGAGTAAAGGCTGGTAAAGCAGTCGACATTTCTGAACTATTGCAGTCTCAAATGCAATCAAGTGAGAGGTTATGCTAGCAGGAAGCAAAATCCGCGCAATGTTAACCGATTTGAGCACAAAGCATAGTCACTCGGGTTTATAGAGTGGTTTTACGACTGATTTGTGGACAGATACTATGAGAAAGCGGTCATTTATGTCAGTGACATGGCATTATATCGATGAAGAGTTTGAAATGAACTCAAGAACGCTGCAAGTGAAAAACTTTGTGGAGAACAGCCACACAGTCGCAGTTCTATTACGTGGATTTAAAACGTGCCTTCAATCATATAGTCACCTCGATCCAAACATTTGTGTTGTTGTGAGTGATAGTGGATCAAATATGAGTGGAGAGCTCGGGCTTCGATCTGAATTTAAATGGATCCCATGTGCCGATCACAAAATTGCTACTATGCTGACTACTATTTTGTCAAAGACCACCAAAACTACAGATGACAAAAAATCAATACAGGGATGATGCGCCTGACATTTTTGAATTGATTGACAACTGCAAAAGCCTAGTCAGGTATTTTAAACAGGCAAACCTGCAAGATCAGCTCACTACCACTTTGAAACACGAAAATGTGGTCATCTCTATTTGCTCTTTTCAAAAGCATTTTAGCTGTTTATGAGGAAGTGGATGCTATTTTGAAGGAAAGGAACAATTTGATGTACCTGGCAAAGATTGATCGTGATCTACACTGGAACAAATGCCATCGTTTCTGGAAAAATTCCACATTTCTACTTTGAAATTGGAAGCCTGGACAAAACCAACTCTCCATTTAGTTTTGTATGAACGCTATTGTCTCCTTAAATTACTGGAACCGACATTAAACAAGGAATCCGATTCTCCTCAATCTAACAGCGTGTCGGCTATTGATCGACTTGTTTCGCTCAAGATAGCGATGATGCTCCACTCTACCCACAAATGGAGGCTAAACATTTTACTTTAAGCTGCTGCAATGCTTGATCCAAGACAGAAAAACCGCCTGCAAAACTTTGGTTTAGTCAGCGAAGAAATAATTGAAACCAAGGAGTATATTTTGGACCTGATGAACAAATTTACTAATGATAGGCAAAGTGTTCCAGCTGAAGTTACACGCCCTTCAAAAAGAGCTAGACTCAACAACAGTGACATAAATCTATGGTCGTCTGGGGACGAAGAGGAAGAAAAAAGAGAGGATTTTTCCAATTTAAGTACACAAGCGAAGGAACTCGAGAAATGTTTGAATTTGAGGCTATCCAAAACGGATAAAGACAGTCTGAAGATCTTGACATGGTGGAAAAGCATGGCTGTGGTGTTGCCTACTCTAGCAAACGTTGCAAGATTCGTTTTGTGCGTACCGCATCAAGCGCAATGTCTGAAAGCAATTTTTCTGACGCAGGAAACACTTTCACCAAAAACAGGACGTCTCTGAATCCTTCAAGCTTCTTGACAATAGCAGCACGGCTGACACGTTTTGACTAGGACTATGTATAGAGTGCTGTCATATTTTATTGGGTAAAACTATCAGATTATACAGGGCTGTTTGGGTAACTTGATAATTGGTAATAAATATGCTGTCCTAATTTTCGGTTAAACTCGGATCGGTTACGGGTAACCGAGCCGGAAGAGAATACACCTTTTCCAGCCGTAAACCGTCGAGAGCCAACGAAGTTCGGCAAGAGCAAATCCGAAATCATCAAGAGCATAGCCAAATTCGGCAAAACCTGCAAAAATTAAATAATCGAAGCAACTATAAGATATAACATTATAAAACGTGTGTATACCGGCAGTCACGCGCACACATATTCGCGCCTTCTAAATTATGCGTAGGTTCGCTAGCGCACCCCCCTTTGTCTATTCCGTCAATAACTTTAGTTTCCGCTCTGCGCTGCAGTGCTATGTAGCAGGAGAGCATAACAATATATTTCACTTTGGTTTTCCTCCGCCAGCCAGCCACGTACAACTGATACACTTAAGGCTGCTCGGAGTAGGCAAGCGTGGGAGCGGTTGACGTTACTAAAGCTTTATGAAGCACAAGCCGACAAGAGATTGAGTGGGGCGCTTCGCTTCTGGCCAAGAAGGCTTATGTAACGAATAAAGGGTTGCAGCACACTTCATTATGCATGTTGGAACATGAGCTTCGATCAGGCCTATATGTATCAATTTTTGAGATGTATACAATATGGTAGTTATGTATTTTCGATGGAAAGCCGAATTTGGCTTTGTTCTTGATGATTTCGGATTTGCTCTTGCCGAACTTCGTTGGCTCTTGACGATTTACGGCTGGAAAAGGTGTAATTTTTGGATCGGACTAGGTTAACCGAATTTGGAGCACGTTATTATCGGGCGGGTTAGGGTAACCTAACTGGTTTGCAAAACATTTCGGTTGGGTGGTGGTTAACCGCTAAGATCAAATTGACCTCTGAAGTGCAGGAAACTCACTCGCTCGGGTTTACTGAGTTTGAGATCGCCACTGGCGCTCCGCTGCAGAACAGCATGGGCATCGTGGCTGATTACGACACCTGCCGCTTCATCAAGGGGCTCAAGTATGCATCGCCCGACGGCATCTACAGCATCGGCTTCGTGATCGCCAATGGCCGGTTCCTGGTAGCCACGAGAGACCTCTGGTCCATCCTGGTCATGAAGCTCACGCTCTGGCGGTTCCGCAACGTGTACGTGTTTGAAGTGAGCGGGTTCACTGTCAAGAGCACGGCTATGTCCTGGACCGATCTGCTTAATCTGCAGCTCTCGGTGCTCTCGTGATTGCTGTTGGTTTCGCAGTAGGAAGAAACCGGTTCTGACTCGTCGAGCTATTTCAAGCGCGTTGCATTCGAGGACAGGTGGGGCAGCACATACGCATCATTGCTCTGCCGGATGACGTCTCCAGCGACCCAGCCACGAGCAAATGGACTCCAAACTATGGCGCTCAAGCCCAGCACCCGCATCGCCAATGGAATGCGTGGCCGCCGCCAGTTCTCTCTGCGCACGTTCAAGCGCCAGATCAAGGCTTCGCCCTGGCAATTGGTGCATCTACTGCATCGACTGACGATCTTTGGCTTCGCATTCTACTACGCAGTGACGTCCATCCGGGCCTCGGTAGCCATGATGCAAGTGCTCTCGGGCGTTCAGCAGTTCCAGCTGCCAACGACCACGTACGCCTTCGGCCTCATTCCAAAGAGCATGGGCTCCTCCAGTGTGCGCTTGAGCCCACTGGTGCAGCAGGTGCTGGGCAACGACACCAGTCCTCGCAACGACACGCTCTATCTGGAGACCAATGGCACGTCCTTTGACGCCTGCCACTCGGCGGCATTCTGCAGCGACCAGTACAACAACACTTTCCTGCGATCGCTGTATGCGCATCTGGTGGAAGGCACGCAGCACGTGAACACGGACCTCAGTGCTCTGGAGCTGATCGCCCCCGTGGTGGATTGCTCCTTCCCATTGGTGAAGCGAGGCGACCGCACGCGCGCCATGTTCTTTCTGCTTTTGCGCAGCACGACCAACGCAAACGACGTGTACTTGGGCTCGCTGCGCATGTCCATCGGAGATTACGAGATCGCGGCTCAGAACGAGCAGGGCCCCGGCGCACTGGTGAGTCTCACCTTGTTCAACGACACGCAGGCCACCAATTGCACCAACCACTTCGCGGGGTCGCTGGGCTATCCGTACACCAACAATGCCTTCGAGGCGTACACGTTCCTGGAGGTTACAGCGGCCGGCAAGCGCAAGCTGCAGACCGTTCCTGCGGACCCAACGACTGAAGCCGTCAAGACCATTCTGTCCACGAGACGCACGGGCGTGTACGCCAACACTGAGTCGGACCGGTCCAACACCAAGAGCACGCGCTGGAAGCGCGAGTCCGTGGCCATGAACGAGATCTCGCACTGGATCACGGTCGGAGGCTCCACGCTGCGCAACTCGTGGGCCTGGGGCCACGCCATCCACATCTTCTTTGCTGCGGATTTGCTGTTCAACCTCTCGGTGCTGGTGCTGCTCTCGTACCGCGGACTCTGCAAGGGCAAGCTCTGGCTCGGAGACGCGTTCGTGTCCATCTCGTCCACGCTGCTGGTGCGCGGGCTGCTGGTTCTCCTAAGCTGGTACCTCGAGGGCTTCTGGACCCTGTCCGAGTTCTATTTGGCCGTGGCCAATGAGTTCTACGGCGTGCAGCACGTGCTGACGTACCCGGAGCTCCTCCACGCCGACCTCATGAACCTGTACCTGTGCCTGCTCACGCTCATCAGCTACGTGCTTCGCGACCGGATCGATCCGGTGCTGGCCATGCTGGTCTTCGAGGTGACCTGGCAATACCGGCTTGCTAGCATCCGCGTGTACGCCACGCTTACGAGCGACATGATGGCTGAGGCCCAGGCCGACTACACTCTCGGACTCATGAACATGCCTGCGCTCAAGGCCAAGACGGTGCCGTTCCGCTTCTGGACCACGCACGAGATCCAGAGTCGGATCAAGGCGCAATCTCCCAGCTCCATCATGCCCGTGGTGCAGACAGTGGTCATCCACATTGTCTACGTGCTGCTCCGCAAGGCCTACCGGCGTTTCCACCCAGACAGACTCAAGAAGCTCGTGGGCAGCCATCTCACAAACATGTCCCAGACCGGACAGGCATCGGAGACTAACGCGCTCTCACTCACGATCTTTGAGGTCGCCACTGGCGCTCCGCTGCAGAACAGCATGGGCATCGTGGCTGATTACGACACCTGCCGCTTCATCAAGGGGCTCAAGTATGCATCGCCCGACGGCATCTACAGCAGCGGCTTCGTGATCGCCAATGGCCGGTTCCTGGTGGCCACGAGAGACCTGTGGTCCATCCTGGTCATGAAGCTCACGCTCTGGCGGTTCCGCAACGTGCACGTGTTTGAAGTCAACGGCTTCACTGTCAAGCGCACGGCCCAGCTGCTGTATCCAGAGACTATGTCCTGGACCGATCTGCTTAATCTGCAGCTCTCGGTGCTCTCGTGAATGACGCAAATCCCAACGCCTTCGTCATTTCCTTTGTTGCTGTGTCCTTCATCTTCCCAATGGCCTGGCCATGCTGCCTTTTGTCTGCCATTACAACGTCGGTTTCGGCTCGATGACTGAACGCTACGAACGACACGACGGCACTAGAAGTTTAGTGTACGAGAATGTGTGCTATGTATTATCAAAGTGCATTTAATGCATGAGAGCAAGTAAACCCACAGGAGTCTAAGTTCATGTTGGCCTCAAAGAGCGCAAGCGCACTCGAGCTCTTCAGAGCCTTAGCGCAAAGACTTCTTAGCCGCTACTTGAGCTGTCTCCTTCAGCGACCGCCAGGTTGCCGGCGTAGTAGACTTGCCACAGCTGCACAAAGACGACGATCCAAACCATGATCAGCGAGCCAAACACGTTGGCCGCGAACGTCGCGCTGGTTTGGTCCCAGCCACAGTACTCAGAGATACTCATCTTGACCATCGGGAAGTAGTTACTCTGCACGAAGAAGCCAAAGAACATGGCGGACACGTAGTTCCACGGAGTCGTGGCATTCTCGTAGTCAAAGAACCGGATGAGAGCCACGAACTGACTCACGCCGAGCGTAAAGAAGAACACCACGTTCGGAATTTCCGTCCACGAAGTCTTCTGACCGGCACCAGTGTTCGTCCAATCCTTATCCTTGCCCGTGATACGCGCCTGCAGTGCTTCAATGATAGCCATCATCGTGATGAACGAGTAGGAGAACCATGTCTGCTGAGCACGCCACACATCGTTGTTGTCGACAGCGCGGTTGGCCAGCAGGTTGAGCATCCATCGGACAATCATGAGCGGAAGGAACGAGTACAGGAAGCGAGTTCCCTTGGCGTAGAACGGACTGTCACCCGTGCACAGGTAGTAAATAGCAATGGTCACGTAGCACAAAGCCGGGATGGATCCAAAAGGGTAAAGCACCGAATCGTAGAAGAACATCTTGCGCGGGAAGGCGAGCGATGGCTTCGGGTCGGGGGCAGGGACACGCGGCGGACGCCAATCCGGGTCGACTTCAGATTCATTTTTCATCAGCAGAATCTGCACAGCACCCTTGGCCCAACGCTTACGCTGGCCCATAGAGGCAGCGACCGTTTCAGGCACGGCACCTTCACAGAGACGAATACGGTCCTTTGCATCGCCTTCGAAATCCTTGCGGAAGTAGACCGAGTCCCAGCCAGACGTGTGGAGAATGTTACCAGTGAAGGCATCTTCAGTCTGGGTACCGTACTGGATACCACCAATGGAGTCGAACGCCTGGCGACGGAAGACAGCGTTGGTACCGGCGAAAGCGGCAGATTCGAAACCATCACGACCACACTGCACAGCATCGAAGAAAATGGTGTTCTTGTGACCACACGGATCACCCATGATCGTCAGCTGGGGTGTGTCCTCGAAGTACTGAGGCGTCTGCACGTACGACACTTGGTTCCACGAGATGTCGTCAGAGTACTGGCGACCACCACCATCCACAGCTTCGCCTTCCGAGAAGAAGAACGGCAGCACAGCCAGCAGGAACTTCGGATGCGGCTTCATATCGTTATCCAGAATAAGCAGGTACTTGCCATCGGCGCCTTCGTTGAAGAGCGCGTTGTTGATGTTACCAGCCTTGGAGTGATGCGACTCGGGCTTCATGCGACCAATAAACGTGACACGAGGGATGCCACGATCACGGTAGTCGTAATCATCCGAGAGCGAGCCCACAGCGCAATCACGACGCTGCACGCCCTTGCCGCCTTCCTTGCGCAGTTCACGCACCGAAGAGTGCTGGCGACGCCAGGCCTTAAGCGAAGCATCGTCCTGAACAGGGCCGACCACACGCTCGTGCATAAGGCGCGCCAGATCACCACGCAGATCACCGGCGATCTCAATGACCTTGGTGTTCACCGTGACCTTGAAGTGGTTGTTGGCGTCCCACACCGACTTGGTGTAACCATCATCCAGAACGAAGATGTGCAGCAGCTCCGGCGGGTACTGGAGCGCCAAACAGTTCTTCAGCGTCTGCATACTGTCCGTGACAGGTTCCATGTAGTGACACAGGAAGATGTCGCACGTGGGCCACTGCTCCTTCGGGATAGGCGGCTTGAAGTCGTTCATGAAGCGAGCGCCACGACGAATCGGACGCCACATACTGAAGTTAAACAACAGACCCAGGAAGAAGTTGAGGAATTCCGAGAACACCATCATGCCGTACATGATCCACGATCCGGCAGGCACGTTCTTGATACAGTAACCATCGCCACTGGATGTGTCGAAGTTCACGGTCGAGGCGTAACAGTCCGCCTTGACAGAGTCGTCCAAGCTGGCGCACGGAAGCGAAGGGGACGTGTGCGTGCACGGGTACTGCTGTGGGTAGAAGCCCACCAGAAAGTACAGCCAGATGACGCCGACGATAGCCGACATGATGTAGACCACGTGGAAGATTCCAGCGCCCGACATCTTGTACTTGCGAATGTTGGGAGTCTCCACAGGTTCGGCCGCGCGGTTGGCGATCGAGTAGGTCGACATGGCAAACGAGCGGAACGAAGGCTCGTAGTAGTTGTTGGGGCGGCCGGCCATGCTGTCGTTGTAGCCGCGCATCTTGCCATCCGGATCCTGGACGCCCGAGTCCATAAATCGGATCGAGCGGCCGTCGCCCTTCATGCTCATGCTAGTTTCCTTGGCAAGCTTGGGATCCACAAACGACGTCGTGGACACGTAGGCGCGGTGCGGGATAGGCTGCCAGCGGTCGGGTGCCTGGGTCTGCGAGTTCATGGCTACGGAGGGCATCTGCGCCTGAGAAATGGACACGTTGGTGTCCATGTCGTCCGAAGGCATGGCTTCGCCACACTCAGTGCAGAAGGCCGTACCGGCCGGTACCGTGGCGAAACAGTTCTCGCACACCAGACGCACGCGTTCCTGGGGCAGCTGGGCCGCGAGCGTAGCGCCCACCGGGAGCTCCGGCAGGTTGTCGTCCACGGGGCCGAGCTGAGCATGAGCGCCCACGCGGTTGTAGCAGATGAGGCCCCAGCGCATGCAGAGCTGGTTAAGCAGGCCGATGATGGCCACACCCGCCCAGATCACGAACATAAGCACTTGAGCGGAGCTGTCAATGCTGTCGAGAGCGGCCGAGCCGCCGTGCTGCATGCTGTTGAACAGCACGCTAGACAGCGTTCCGTTGTCGATGAGACGCGAGACGGCGTCCGACAGCATCCAGCCGCCCGTGACGGCCGTGAGCAGGATGTACTTGAAGCGGTGGTTCTCCATTTCGTTGGTCTTGGAGCTCGAGGAGAACACGAGGCCAAAGATGATGATGAACGCCACTACAAACTCCTGACGCGCCAGCTGGTTGTCCGACGGGAAGAGGCCCACGCCATCGTAGGCGTCGATCAAAATCAGGTACGGGCCGACAATGGCCGAGGTGATGAGGATCAGGAAGTACGGGCCTAGAGATGTCAAAAAGCCCACGAGGATGGAGCAGATGAGACCCACGCCGGCCGCGGCGCCGAGTCCGATCCATTCATTTGTATCCGACAATTCAACGATTGCGGTATACGCAGCAATAAAGCCCCTGATGTCATGCAGGTGAGAGAGCGGCGTCAGTGCGTCTGAGACGAGGGGGGGGCAAGACACAAACAGACAGAGGACGTACATGGCAAAGGCCGAGAGGAATTGCGTGGTCACAAAGAGCGACCGTGCGCCGAGCGAGAGCGACGACCAGCCGCCAAAAGAGAGCGACATGCCGCCGATCACGCCCACGACGGCCGCGATGATGCCTGTCGCCGTGAGGCCCATCGTACACTAGTGGGGGAACGGCTCTTGGGGTCTGCGAGCTGTCCGCACTTGATGCGGTGGGGGGGTCGAGTAGTTTCCCTTCGCCTTGGTTGCTTTCCTTTGTACTCGGGCGGCCGCACGCGCAAAAGAAGAACTGCGGCCTGCGCGATACAAAACGAGAAGTGAAAGACCGCCCCTTTGCGTGGAAACGCCCTCCTCCTCCTCCCCCCGTCCTGCGGTTGCTTCGTAAGTTATTTATTTCCGTAACGAATCCGCCTCAGGGCAACACGCCAAGGGGGTGATCGACTTTGCCAATTCACCAGCGGACAGATAGATTTCGTAACGGAAACCTAACGGAAACAAAACCATCAAATATTCAGTCGTGGGGTTGTGGGCGCGAGTAGGGTTAAGCGCAGCCGTTTGGATACTCTCTCTTCCTAAAAAGCCGGATGGGCTGGACAGGACATTACCATGAAAGTGGGTCAACAGGACGAACCCATGGGTTTTCAAGCGCATAAACAGGCTCATCCTAATTCAAAGAGTGCCAGAGAGCAGAACTGTCGAGAAAAATGAGATGGATCTTACATGGTTCTCTTGAACCTGCAAGCGGCATTGGGTGATCTCTTGTGTTGAGACGAACCGACGCCAAATGGTCAGTCCCTGGACCGGGTGCGTTGTCTTATGCTGCTCAGCGTCTCTTGGTGTAACTATGGAAGGAATGGGCACGGAGGTAGAGCAGAAGCGTGATCGACAGGATCGAAAGGCATGGCGCATGTCAGACGCTTCTATACGTGCCGCACTGTACCGACCGTATCATCATGCCATACGTCATCTGCGGTGGATTTTCCACCAAAAGCCCCAGCAGTGACGGGTGTCGCATCGTCCCACGCCGCATACTGTAAGCCATACAGTACACGACTTGGCTGCAAATTGTCAAAAAATTAGTCCAATTTTTTATAAAATAGGTACAGGCGCACGTGGAGTAAGGGCTCGGGCTCAAGCATGTGGGAGTTTTTGCGTCGAATGCTCGGAACGCGAATAGGGGTATATTCGCCTCCCGTCGCCAGCCGTTACGAAATTTACCATCCACTCTGAAGCGAGCCCCAAGGGTTTTCCGGCATTCTTTCCTTCAGCCCGGGAAACAATTGGTGGTAGTTTACGGATCTGCAAAATTCACGTAAATTACCATTTGGCAGCTCAGGGCGGGCGGGCCGCACCAGGCCTGTGTGCGTCCTTCTTGGACTCCTGGGGGGCCGGCCTTCAGTCTGTATTTTTCGGAGCTGCTCGTACCGAACGAAGCGGCCGACGACCTCCCAGTTCCCAGGAGACGATCATGGCGCCTCGACTCGCCGCCTTCTCTGCGCTCTGCGCGCTGCTGCTGGCCTCCAGCGTCGAAGCCATAACCAAATGGAACCAGACGTCGCAGTACTCGATCGAGGTCACGACCTCGGAATGGACTAACTACGCCTCGGGCGGCGGTTGCGTCACGTGCCCGTACACTTGCGTGGCGCCCACGGAGGGTCCGGACGGCATCATGAACACCAGTAACTCGACCTACATGTCCTCCATCCCGTCCATCTACGCCACCGCGGCCTCGAACGGCTGCTGCTACGCCTCGGCGTCCGCCTCTTCGGTCACGCCCACTTGTTCGGCCGAAGCCAGCCCCTCGGACGCCGAGCCCTGCGGCTTTCTGTACGGCCCCACGCTCTCGTGGCGCATCAGCAGTGCCACCGTGCAGTCCAAGCTGCCCAGTGAGAACGTCATCGCCATGCTCTTCGCCTCGACCGACTGCAAGAACTTCTGGGCCGTGGCCAAGACGCCCGTGCGCTATCTGTCCAACACCAAGTCCGTCACGGGCGAGAAGGTCATGAACGGCGGCTGCTACGGTGACGCCTCGGGCCAGCCCATGATCCTAGCCGGCTGCCTTTCGTCCACGCTCACGTTCAGCAAGTCCAAGACGTACACGTGGAAGGACCTGGCGCAGAAGTGCCAGGGCGTGTCTGGCATCTGCGCCATCACGAACGGTAACTGGGGCGAGCAGCTCAAGTGCTGCACGTCGCGCACGGGCCTGACGTCGTCGTGGGACAAGACGTACAAGCTCTACACGGCCACGACCGACAGCTCCATCACACTGTCCGGCCCGGCGATCTTTGGTATCGTGCTGGGCTTCGTGATCCTCATGCTGGCACTGGTGCACTACGGCGCCAAGGCCCGCGAACGCGCGCGCCAGACGGCGCTCATGCGTGAGCAGGAGGCCACGGACGACTACGAGGAGATCATGACCCCGCTCACGGGCGCGGCCGCTGTGGCTGCCCCCGCGGCCCTGACGCGCCAGCTGGGCCCGTCCCAGGTCGAGGTCTCACTGCACGAAGGCGACCAGATCTTCCGGAAGAAGGACGCCGAGCTGCTGTACGAGGGCGACATGTTCTAGAGATTGACGGACGAGGCCGGGCGAGCAAGGCCACCGCGCTCGATGCGATCCCACGGACTGCGCGCCTGCGTTTTTGTGGTTATATAATTCGTTTTTCATCGCACTCTTCTCGCCTCTGTAGTTTAGACACCAAGCACATGGCATCACGAGGCTTTGGCCGTGATGGCAGCATAAATAAAACAAGATAAAAAGCGCTTCTCTAGATGGCGTCCACCTGGTCCTGGCTCAGCCCTTCGTAGCACGTGAGCCCCGAGGCGTTGGCGATCAAATCGTTGGCGCCCTTGGCCTTGATGTAGTCGGCCAGCTCCTTGTGCTTGTACTCGATCAGGTAGTGCAGCGCCGTATTGCCGTTCATGTTCTGGTGCAAGCAATAGCGTGAGTCTCAGAGAGAGAGAGAGAGAGAGAGAGAGAGAAAGAGAAGCAGGCGCATTGGCTCACCTGGAGATTCATGTCTGCATGGCGACGCATGAGGAACTTGGCCAGACGCTTGTTGCCCTGCTGACACACCAGGATGAACAGTGTGTTGCCGTGGTTGTCCCGGGCATTCACGTCCACGCCGTCATCCAGCGCCGCTTCCAGCTACAAGCACAGATCCCAGTCAGTTCCACAGCCTCAAAAGCACAACAGCAGCCACGTACCCCGGCGAGATTGTTGTTGCGAGCGCACAGCACAGCCTTTGCAGCTCGCTGCTCCAGCGTCATCTCGGCTTCCAGCGGGTCGCGCTCAAACAGCGCGTCCTTGGCGCTTGGAGCCGCGCTCTTCGAGGCTACTGCTGGGCTGGCAACAGCGGCCGCCTTGGTGAGCTCGTATTCGTGCCACTGCGCCTTCTTCTCCTGCAGATCGGCGTTGGCCTTGGGGATCAGCACGGCCTTGAACTCCGGGATAAAGTCCGGCAGCTCGTACGGACTGGATTCCTTGGGGTCGATCATGCCCACAGGCGTCGCGTGGTTCGTCTGGTTGATGAACGGCGCTCGGCCGCCCTCCGTGTGGCGCGAGTACACGCTGCGCGCAAAGTTCTTGGGCAGCCGCGTGACCTTGAGCCGCTTCCATCCTTCGCCACGTCTTGGCCGAGTCAGCGTTGCCTGCGGCTGGAGCTGGAGCTTGGCCATCTTGGTCGCCATCAGCGACGCACGAGACCGGTCCGGCTCCTCCATGGCCAGCAGCAGCTGGTCGTTCCAGTCCACTTGCGTGTCCTCCATCTCTTGGCCACCATTGCTGGTCGAGCCCTGGGAGCTGCGTGGTCTTGCGCTGTGTGTGTCTGCTTTGGACGGAAGTATGCCCAGCTTGGCTCTCAGGACGTCCAGAAAGCGCTCGTCGTCCAGCAGTTTGCTCGTGAGCTGCGCAATCAACGAGTCGGTCTCGTTCCGCACCACCGCACTGGACAGCGCTGCAGACTTGTCGCTTGCTATGGAGCGGTCTGTGATTGACCCAGCCTGGTCTTCGAGGCCGCTTGGAGAAGATGCCACCCAGGCACCAGGTAGTTCCCAGCTAAACCGCTGCAGCGCAGGCATGCCAGCATTCGTGCAATGGTAGAACACGACGCTGGTGTCGTCCACTGCGAGTTCTCTCAGCTGCCAGTCGCCCTGGGCTTCCAGGACAATGGACGCATCCAGACGTTGCTGCCACTCGCGCAGTACAGGCTCATCGTGCAGCTTGTCGCGACTGCGATCGGCTCGCTGAGCGTCGGCCGCTGCCGTCAGCTCCTGAAGTCGCTTCTGCTCCTCCTGCTTGGCGGCCAGCAGGAGCCTGCCCTGCTCGATCTTCTGCTCGATCTCGATCATCTTGGCCTCGTACTCCTGTTTGCGCCGTCGCTCGTCCAGAACCGCCAGATAGGACGACAGTTTCTTGGCGTGCACGTCGCGCACGGCCTCGTGCGCCATGGCCACGACGAAGTACATGGGATCCCCCGAGCAGTTGGGCAGGTGGTTCTGCAGCACGTACAGGAAATCGCGTTCCAACCGTTGCCGACAGAGATGCGCGTCAATGACGTCGATCGAGTGCCAGCAGGCACGGATGGTCACTCCGGTCGCGTTGGTCTGCGCCACTTGCACGTTGCACGGCTGGGAATCCACGTCGTAATTCGGGTAGAGTACGTCTTGTTGCACGTACCAGAGCTGTCGGAACGCATCGTCGTTGGCGATCTGCCAGAGCCTTCTGTGCCCGTACGGCTCATCCAGCCCCAGCACGTGGTCCTCCGGCTCGGCGATCGTGTTGAGCACGACCGTCGTGCAGGGCAGCAGCGAGTCGAGCCGCGATTCTAGACGCGTCGTGATCAGCGTCTGCAGACACGGCGACATGTTTCGCGGCGGCCGGAGCCCCAGCCAGGGGACATCAGTCGGGCTCGGGATCACTGGTGCTGGCGGCGGGAACTTGGAGCCGAGGCACCACGCGAACCAGATCGGCGGCTGCAGCGGCGCATCCAACGCGATCAGCATGGAGACCAGAATGGCGTTGGACGACGACAGCTTGGCGCTGCGTGCGAACATCGCGACGGTCTTAGTATGCTCCACGGGGTCGTGCTCGTACTGCCACCACAGCACGCGCCGAGTGCCGATGACGGCCACGCCGGGCACCATATCCAGAGCACGCGATTCCGGATTCCACCGGCCACAAACCAGCAGGCTGAGTGGATGGCCTGCCCCATCGGACGTGCGCGGCCGCCGTCGATGTCGCCGCTGCTCTTCATAGGTCGAGGCAGACTGACTGTTGTGCACTGCGACGGTGCCCAGCTCTGGGAACACCGCATTCTGCAGAGCTCGCGCCGCGGAGATCGACTGGATCTGCGAGTACCCTTGACGGATCGCTGCTTCGTCCCGGCGGTCGCTCAGCTCGTTCGCCAAGGCCCCGCTTTCGTGCTCCTCGTCAATGCCGTCATCATCACGCCTCTTCTTGTGCCGTCGAGCGAGCCGCACATTGAAATGGTCGAGGTTCGTGAGCCAGATGTGGTTCACATCAAAGATGAACGCCTTGCTCTGGTTGCGCCTGCGCGTCTCGGCCTGCGTGGTCAGGTTCTCCAGGTGGATCTGCGTGAAAAGCTTTTCGTAGATCGGATGGCGCGTGACGAGGGGGATCACGCGCACCACCTCGGGGGGCTGCGGCGGGTGCTGGGCTTCCTCGTCCTCGGCGCCTTGGTTTGCGCCATCGCGCAGGCGGATGAACGCCGCCCACAACGCTTCTCGGTCCGATTCGCTGCGGTATTTCACGTACAGATCCGTGGATAACCAGCTCGTTGGGCCCTGCAGCTCGATCGTCTGCTGGTTGCTGGGCTTGAGCGCACGCACCGGATGGTGCTCGCAGCCCGTGAGCTTGGTCGGCTGGGCCCAGCACGCGTTGCACATGCGCTTCTCGACCGCGTGGTCTGGCCGCAGACGCAATGGCGAATTGGGGCCGTTGGCGCCAGTCTTGAACCCGATCTTCCGCAGCAGCAGACTCACATTGTCGACCTCGTGGAGCGCTTTCTTAATGGACGCTGGGCTGGACGAGGGCACCAGGCCAGGCTCGGACGTGGCCTTCGCCAGAGACTTGTACAGTGGCGACTGCAGCAGCTTCATGGACGACGCCATGCGTCGTTCACGTGTATTGGCGAGCGCCACCTCCTTGCCCACGGACTGCTGCTTCGTCTGGATCGCTGGGAGGAACCCGTCATCGACAGCAGTCGAGCCATTGGCGCGTGACGGATCAGTGGCAGACGCTCCGCCCGCTAGAATGCGAGGCAGCGAGAGCTCCGACTCGCTCGAGTGTTCACTGCGTCGATTGGGCGAGTCCGGCGAGCGAGACGGCGACGGCGCCGATACAATGAGCGCGCCGCTGTTGCCAGCGTACGCCACCCGCAATTCATCCCTAGACACGGCTGGGCTCTTGGCCGGACTGGCATTGGCTCCTCGCCCCGCAGCGTTGCGCACTTGGGCCACTCGGTCGCGCGCCAGCAGCTCCTGCTGCTTCTTGTTCTGCTGCTTGAGGATCTTGCGCGCGCTCGACTCGACGCTGTTGAGGAACTGGTTGAGCTCTTCCATGATGAGCCAATGCGAGTCGATCGGACGGACGGACGCAGCTACCACAGCGTGGCCATGACCCCAAGCGTCACGAGTTATGCGAAAGCGTACCTGCATCCATCGGTTACCGCTGGCCCATGGGGTTACGCCGCCTCTTGATGCAACAAGAAGGATATGCTAAAGGGAGTTCACTGGCGATTCTCTGTTATCCAACTACCTGGAGCCCGGATTGGGGGGACGGTCTTGGGCAATCAAGCGCATGCAGCCATCCTAGTCACGCGGCGGCGGCGAGCGGCTACGGCTGCGGGGCTGGCGGTCACGAGAGCGGTCGCGGCTACGGCCAGAGTCACGGTCGCGACTGCGGCCAGAGTCGCGGTCGCGGTCACGGCGGTCGGGCGAGCGCGAGCGGTAGCGCGAACGTTCGCGGTCGTCGCCTCCGTAACGGGACGATCGGCCGCCGCGACCACGGTCGTAGCCGTCATCGCGACCGCCACGGCCGCCGCCACCGTTGTAGAACTCGCGCGGGTTGTCCGGGCGGCGCTGACGCGCAAACTGCACGTGCAGCTCGCGGCCCTGGAACTCCTGGCCCTCCATGCCCTTGATGGCGTCTTCGGCGTCGCGCTCCTCCATGAAGCGCACGAACGCAAAGCCGCGGGACTCGGACGAACCGCGCGCGCGCGGGATGTACGCGTCGCCGATCTCACCAAACCTGTCATGCGGCTGTTAGATCCCAATACATAACAACCGCCAAGGCATATTCACGTACTTGGAGAAGAGCTCCTTGAGCTCGTCAGTGCTGGGGAATCACGAGGCGCGGGGGAAAACGAGCACAGACGAAAGCATTAGCCACAGTATTCGCGCGACACGTCTCTCTCTCGCTCTCTGGGGAGGGGCCTAGCAACCCACGTCACAGCAGAGTCCATCTCTCAACTCTCGAGCCCGCACACCAGAGAAGACGCCGGCCGCCGCCGCAGGAGCACAGGCAGGCAGGCAGGCCGCACAGGAACAGGCAGGAGACGCAACGCACCCGATCTGGAAGGGGATGTTGTCCACCTTGAGGGAGAACATGTTGTCCACGGAAGGAGGCGCCATGCTGCTTGAGTGTGCTTGGGCCCGAGGGAAATTGAACAGCAGCAGCCAACAACCCAGGCCAACGGAAACATTGCACCACCCAAAAACACTAATAATGAGGTTATTGGATTATTCTAAATAACCCCAAATGACAGTTGAATGTAGCCATTTGGGGGGGGAACAGACGTGGAAGAGAGAGCCGCTCGATGGCTCAGCAGCTGACGGTCGCGGCGCTCAGTCGCACGCGGGAGACGCTGCTGCTAGCGCTGCACGGTGAACACAGAGATAACGACAAGACGGAGACCAAGGAGCCGCTGCAGACACGACTGCTGCGACTGTGCTCCTACTACGATGAGGTGCGTGACCCTAAGCTGCTGGATGGCTCTTTCCACGGAGGTCGTTTGAGAATGTCGGGGCTTGCAACAGGAAGCGTGTGGGATGATATCGCTAGAGGACATGCATCAAGTGCTGCATGAGGCCACGGGAGGACTCTGGGTCGTCGTGCAAGACTCGACAGACCACTTCATGGCGTACTTCACAAGCGAGCAGGACGACTCTGGGGACCAAACGGGTGCCATTCGATTCAACTACGCGCTGTTTATCGGGTTTCTCTTGTTCCCAGTGATCTCCCAGCCTGCGCGCTTGCGACTGAAGCAGCATATCGCAGATACCGGGGTCTTCCGCGTGCATTTGGGCGAGCTCGAGCGCCCGGGAGAGTCCACTAACCAGTGCCAAAAGACAGTGGTTGTGAAGGAACTCCCGCAGGCCCCAGACCTGGCGCAGGCGGAGATCGACACGCTGCGTGAGCGAGTGAACGTCATGCGCCTGCTTTCGCATCCGAATTTGGTCCCTTATATCACGACTCGACAGCAGAAAGGCTCAGTGTACTTGGTCCAAGAGCATCACGAAGGATGCACGCTCCAGACGATCCTCGAGTCCTTCGGGCCCATGAAAGAGCCCACGATACGGCGGTATCTGCTGCAGATCCTGCAAGCACTCGCGCACCTCCACGCACATGAACTTCCACACGGGTGCGCTCCACTCAGGCATTGCTAGTTGCGTGCAGCCTGAGACACTGATAATGCTATGCTTTGTGACTAGGAACATCCAGGCAGCAACAGTCACGATCGACAGCTGCGGCCTGTTGAAGCTATCAGACTTCGGCATCGCCAGATTCCTACGACATATGAGAGACCAAGCGCAAGATCGCCCAGACTGCTATTCGGTACGTGGCTCTGCCTAAGTGCTTCTTGGGGCATCTCTCTCAGTCAGCTCTTCGCTCAGCCTCCAGAACGAGAGCGCAGTCCAGGTCTCTCGACTCGAACAGGCGATGTGTGGGCCATTGGAGCGCTCACTGTGCTCATGACTACCGGTGTCAACCACAGCCATGCGCATCATCCGGCCCATGATAACGGCAAGGAAAGCAACCAAAGCCCGTCGAAGCGATCGCCAACCAAGAAGAAATCAAGTCCGCTGCCGCTGGGTTTGCTGCCTGCGACTGCGTCCAAGTCTCTACGGGCCTTCGCGCGTGCTTGTCTACTCCCGAACCCACGCAAACGAGCCACAGTGGACCAGCTCATGGCCATGTCGTTCTTCCAGATCGACCCAGTGGACGCCACGAACGAGATGCTGCGGACAGTTTGCACCGATCTGGACGAATCCATGCAGCGGCTCATGGCGTCATCCGCGTCTTCAAGCTCACTGAATCGCAAGTCGCACGACATGGGCTTCAGTCGAGCGGCTCATCGTCCCCAATCTGGCGTCAGACAGCCCTCGACAGTCAAGCAAACGCCTCTACCAACACCCGCGCAGCCCCGAAGTACGCGCGCGGCCCAGAGCAGCAATGCTAGGAAGTAGTGAGCAGTTCATTGATCATCGATCTTTTCCCTGCCATCCTCTTCATAGGCGAATTTAAGTTCCTGGTCTGTCGTTTGCGATTCGGATCAGTAGCAGAAGCGGGCGTTGTCGTGGCGCAGGTCGTCTGCTGTATCGTCCTGTCAAAGTGCTGCAATGAGCTCATTGCCAAAGACGGAAGCCATGGATTCCCCCACCTCGGCATTCTCGAGGTCGATTGGCGCTCCTTGTCTTCGCAGGTCTGTGTAGACGTGGGGCTGCAGCAACTTGGCAGCTTTGTGGACTGGATTCTCGTGCAACACGACGTCTACCTGGCGCTGGAGCGCTGGGTAATGAGTCGAAAGGAAGCGTACACAGTTTTCAGAGCCATTGGCTGCAGCCACATGTAGCGCTGTCGCTCCCTGGTAGCATAAGGAAGGTGAGTACTACAGGCAGGTGAGTCTCATTTGCCACATGCTGGACTGACGTTGTTCGCTTTCTTCAGGAAGTCACACTGGCCGGAAGCATGAAGGCACTCAAGCACAGCGATGTGGTCCACTGCGGCCGCGTGGTGCAGTGGCGTGTAGCCCAGACGTGAGTCGCCCTTGTTCACGTCGATGCCTAGCACCAAGAACGCCCGCAGGATCTCGACGTGGTTGTATGCAGCTGCAATGTGCACCGAAGACCAATACTACACAAGAGGACAAGCGTCTGGCTCAGCGAGATGGCGAAGGCCATTCATTCATGCATGCATTGGGCTTGGACAGGATCACCACCTTTGCGTTCTCAATGTGCGCGTTAGCCTTGATCTGGCAGAGGATGTTGGTTGCCTTGGTGCGTCCATGGGCCACTGCCAACGTGAGCATGGTCTCGCCCTGCGATACAAGCATGATGTCAGGCCTTGAACCTCTCTGCAAGCATGTTGTTTCTACGATGGCCGCACTCGTTCGTCTTTGGCGTTGATCTCCTGCGGCAGTGAGAAGGCGATCATGAGCTGGCGGGGCAGATGCCACGACTGGTCCTCGTACGCAGCGCAGCAGGCCTGCTCGAACGCTGGCCAGAAGCGAGGCTCTCGCACGTGAGCAGCAAAATGGGTCGCGAAAGTGGCCTCGACGCACTGCTCCTGGTCACTGGCGGCCAGCACCGAGCCCACGAGAAGCCTGCGTCGCGCGTCTAGTGCCAGTCGCTGCTGCTGCGGACTCAAGCTCGACCAGTCCGCCATCATCATCCGTGTGTGACGGTCGCGTGGATTACGCTTCATGGAGCTGTTTATAGAGAGAAGCAGGGGATATCTTTGGCAGGCACTTGGCTATTGATAGCTGGGGCAAGAGCAGCGCGAACGCCGCCGTCTTTCCCGGGATCCTCACGCAGGCTTCACTTTGACTCCAGCAAAGAGAGAGAGAGATGAATCGCAGTGCCCGGGCTTCTGTGCGCAAAGAGCAGGTGAACGAGGTCGTGTCCTTCAGCTTCGACGCGGGCGAAGACGACCACGAAGAGATCCGCCGACGTCGGTACTCGAGCAGCAGTGATTCCGACAGCGAAAACGAGCGGCGGCGCGCTCGAGAGCGCCGATCCAGGGCGCGACGCAGCGCCAAATCCCAGCGAGAGCTGGAAGAGAACGAGTGGGAGCGCGCCAGCACGGGCAGCATCGTGGAATCCTCATCCAGTGGCGAGGAGTTGGACGAGCGAATCGACTTTGATCGCGCGGTGAAGATCCCTCAGACGGAAGAGCCCGAGTCTCCGCGCAGGAAGAGGCGCAATTCCCAGCAGTCCGATGAGGATGAGGACGGCACCGAGTACGAAGACGAGGACGACGGCTTGAGCTCCAAGAAGCCCGCCACAGCAGCCACTGCCAGGCCCAAGACCGAGACTAACAAGGCAAAGCCTGCTACGGCTGCGCCTCCGTCTACGGGCATCATCAAGCCATCGACCGCCACGCCTGCTGATCTCTCGCGCGTGTCCAAGCTGGCAGTGTATCCAGGATCCGAGTTCCAACTGGTGGAAGGCCACGTGATCCGCGTCAAGACGCTGCTGCAGTCGCAGTATCTGTTCTACGTGAACGACAAGCTGCTGCTCATGGCCGACAAGCAGATCCGGAACCGCACGTCCAACTTCCACCTCTTCGACATGACCCGCTCGGCCGCGGCGGTCTCGAGCCGACTGACCAAGAAGAGCGGCAACTACATCGGCAAGCTGCGCTCGAGCTTCTCGCGGCGCAAGAACGTGCTGCTGAGCAACCACTCGCGCAAGACCGAGCTGGGCGCGATCCTGTTCAGCTCCACGGCCAACACGACCGAGCCACGCAAGGTCACGGTCATCTTGCCCACGCTGTCGGCCAAGACCCAGGAGATCAACGCGCTCACGGTCGGCGACCGCACGGACACGTTCTCGGTGCTGCTGGACCAGTTCCTGAGCCTACGCGAGGGCAAGGAGGTGCCCGTGTCCATGCACCACTACCGGGGCATGCCCGCGCCCACGCTGCAGGTGTTCGAGAACAAGGAGCCCGTGTTCGAGAATGGCTTCTACCGGCTCAACTTCAACCGCCGTGTGTCCGTGCCCTCGGTCAAGAACTTCCAGCTCGTGCGCGCGGCCGAGTTCTCGGCGGCCAGCTCTCCGAGCCTCGCGCCCCTACTGGAGAGGGAGTCGGCCAGCGCCGCGACTGTGTGCCTGCAGTTCGGCAAAGTGGACGAGCAGAAGTTCCACCTGGACTTCCGCGCGCCTATCACGCCCATCCAGGCCTTCGCCATCGCCCTGGCGCAGTGCAATCTATGAGCAGCGCAGAGGCTAAGAGAGATCAACACGCATTATCTATTACTACACGATCGTGGCCCAGTCGTGGTCATAGCCGCCTGCAGCGTGCCTAGCCATGGCCACTTTGGCCGGCGATGTGCACTGGGTCTGCAGGATCTGCAGCTTACCTCGGTCGTGCAGGTTCTTGAGTACCGCCCAGCGGAGCTGCGCTGTCTCCACCAGTTTGGTCCGCACGAGCGGGTACTTCTTCATGGCTCTCTGGATGTGCTCGTACCGCAGCGAGTGGAGCTCGCAGTAGCTCTTGGCGCGCACACTGGCCATGCGTCTGCGTTGTCGGTGCTCGCACAGCAACGCCAGCTCGCCAAAGTGGTCGCCTTCATGCAGCGTCGCGATCGGCAGCTCCTGCTCGTGGCCAATGGACGCTAACTGCTGGTTCTTCTTGCCAGCAGCGGTGCCCTCTGCGTGCGTCAGGATCACGACCAGCGTGCCTGTGCTCACAATGAACATCTCGGAGGCCTCGGTGTCCATCACGACCACGAGGCTTTGAGGCGCGAAGAACACTGGCTGGAGCAGTAGCGCCACGTCGGCGGCGAACTGCGGCTCGACCTGCTGGAAGAAGCGCAGGTGCTGGACCACTGTCTTGACGTAGTGCGCCAGCAGCTCCTCGCGCAGACTGGACGGCAGCACATCGAACAGCGCGGCCTCGTCGAACACGGTCTTCTTCTGCAGGTAGTACCGCACGAACTTGCGGGTGCGCACCTGCAGCTCGCTGGGCACGCCGCGGTTGGCCATGTACGCGTTGAGCTCGTTGATCTTGTCGTAGTACCGTGCGTGGCTGATGTTCATGAGCGACACGATGGCCGACATGCTGGCGATCACGTAGGCGTAGATGCCGGCCGAGAGCACCATAGCCAGGATCGAGTACACGCGCTCGATGAGCGTGATCGGCACGATGTCGCCAAAGCCCACGGTCGTCATCATCGTGAACGCCCAGTAGAGCGCCACGACGTAGATCTCGACCGCCGGCGCGTGCGTGAGGCTGTTGTGCACGATCCAGGACCCGCCCTGCGAGCTGTCGAACGTGGCCGCCAGGATGAAGCCGCACGCCGTGAGGTGCGCCACGAGCGCCAGCGAGACCAGCAGCTTGACGACCATGAGCTTGTTGCGGCCGATGCCCAGCGCGTCCTCGCAAAAGTCCAGCAGCGACTGGGTCTGCAGGATGCGCATGAGCTTGGCCAGCCGCAGCAGCCGCATGCAGCGCAGCATGAACGTGAGGCTCGAGTGGCCGTTTAGGTCCCGCAGCAGGAGATCAAGCGGCAGGGCCATGGCCAGATCCAGCAGCAGCCAGTGGCGACTGTAGAAGACCGCGATCCGCTTGGGGTCGTCCACCAGGTCGCCCGTGCGAGGGTCCACATAGGCCGAGCGCAGGTTCACGAGAATGTCGACGGCGTAGAACACATCAATGCAGCGGTTGAGCGGGTAGCTCCAGCGCGTGAATTGGTCGGACGGCAGCGCGATGTGGTACGGCACGATCGTGCTCACGTAGGCCAGCGCCAGCAGATGGAGCGAGTTCCAGACGGCCCAAAACGGAGAGGACGGCAGCAGCACCAGGCGATGATGGCGCTTGGTCGGGTTCTCTGGCAAGACTTGGGCCGGGCTATTAGTCTGGACCTTGGCGCGTAGCTGTGTCATGAGCTGAAGCGCACTCTTGGTGCGGCCGAGTGGCCGATCCTGCTGTCCGGTGCCGTGCTCTGATGGAGTCGGAGCACTCTCAGAGCTTCTGCTATTGCAAGCGTAGCTCTCCGACCGTGTTCGATCGCGACGCCGTCTGCGATTCCGCAGCGAGAGCTTGGCCTTGGACGTCTGGTGGAGCACGGGCCGCATGGGCATGGGGCTCGTTCTCTTGTCTCTGCAGTCTGCATCAAGCTCAAGGGCCTTGTCGAAGGATCCGTACTGCAGCCGATGTGGGAGCTGCAGACGCAGCGTCGGGGTCAGCTCTCGCTCGCTCGTCTGGTCTTCGTCAGTGCCCTCAGGCCCATTCGCATGCACTTTGACCACCGGCCGGAGCTCCAGGTGGAAGCTGACGCTCCGGCCTCTACTCGAGTCACTGCCACTGTGGTTGTTGTTGCTGCCGCCTGAAGGCATCGGCCGCGTGGTCTTGGTCATCCATTTCGTCATGACGTGATTGCGTTGCATTGGCCACTTGGGACCGACTGAAGGATACTTCTGCGTGTTCAAAGATAGACCAAGGAAACCAACGGCAAAGGCCTCTCCGTTGCTAACGCCTCTCTCTCTCTCGGTCTCTGCCAAGCATTGTCGCAAGCACTGACTGAGACAGACGGATCTGCGAAGGCCATGGCGCTGCTGGAGCGAACCAACTCGCAGGATTCCTTCTCCACCAGTGGCGGCCGGAGACAGAGTTACAGCCTGCAGTTCATGCAGCATCGCCCGCCGCCGTATCTGGACGTGCTCACCATCCAGCCACGACGTCTGCTGTCCATGACGAGTCAGGAGTTGGCCATGCAGGACCCCCCATCAGGCCAGACTCAAGACCGGGACGTTCAGGCTCTTCTAGCGTCCGTGAAGCTGCTGGTGGAGCCCATTCAAGTGCCGGATCTGCAGCACACAGGCTTGCTGGACTCGCTGCCGAAGGCCAAGAAGGCCGCGTCCACGCTGCCACGGCATCACCACGAAGAGCAGCAGAGCGACGTCAAGCTCTTCTATCCCAGTGGCGTCAAGAACGCCAACATGCGCGAGTTTATCAAGGACACGATCCAGCGGCACATGGAGCAGACGCAGTCCTGCCCAGAGCTTCACACCACGCGAGGCTCCGTCGTGACGCTGGAAGGCGCGGACAGCATCAAGAAGGCCGCGTTGCACAAGAAATCGACGTCGCCCATAAAGAGGACGACTGGGAAGAAGGCCAAGGCGGCAGCACGTAACAGTGAATCGCCAGCCAAATCGCCCATGCTGAATCCAGAGCTAGCGCGACAGGCCAAGGAAGTGCTGGCGGAGCTGCGAAAGAACTCGTCAAAGATCAATGAACTGCTCACTTCTTAACGTAGTTACCTTAACAAGTGAGCAGTGCATGCGTGGTCGCTTCAGTGACCATGGTCCAACTGTACACGAAACTCCGGCCCACAAGGTACTGCAGCCCGCTATCTACGTGGACTTGAGTAGGAAACGAGCACCAATCGAGATCAAGAATGCTGAGGTGGGGGGATCCATTGCTTCTTACAGCACTTGACACGGCGATACAACAGACGACCTGCGCCACGACTACTGCGACAGAGATCTGTCTTGCCTTGGAATACTATAATCGCATTGTACTTGTGCTCCGTTATGGTACAAAATAATAGAGAAACTATCGATACGTCTCAGCTCCCGAGTGTGGTGGCCGCTTACTCCACATCCATCGAGGCCATGGACGTACGCTCCTCGGGCTTGCTCGAGTGGCGCACGATGAACTGGTGTGCAAGCGTGTAGCGCTCGTCCTCTTTCGATCTGGGTTTGCACACGTCAATGTGCGTTGAGCCAGGGAGACTCACGAACTCACCAAAGCCCGGGTTGGCCGACTCGGGCGGCACCACAAGCGCCTCCATACCGATCACAGGCAGTCGACAAGGCAGCGTTTCGCCAACACTGAGAGCGGCGATGCCCTTATCCTCGAAAAGCTGCGCACACCAGTCGTTAAGCATTTTTAAATGCGGAGTGCCGTGCAAGTGCTCCGTGACTGGATGCTGCTCAATGCCGAGACTGCGAGGTCGGAAACTCTGGATCACTTGGGCCACGGGACTGCCGTGGTGAGGAACGCCGTAGAACACCACGCCCTGCACTTGGTCCACCAGGTTGACACTGTCCGCCGTAGGTTCGACTGAACCTGAAGTCTCGTTTGCTTTGGTTGTGGCGTCCAGCAGCACTTGCTTGAGCAAGACGCCGCCCAGGCTGTGTGTGACGAATATCACAGGGCGATCACCAGCACCGACGCGTGCCGCCTCCAGCTTGGCGAGGATATCCTTACTCGTGCTCTCGAATCCCATAGTGCGCCAGGTGGACTCCGAAGCCAGCAACTGCGAGTCGTATCCAATAGATAGAACACGAGCGTTGCGTCCACTGCGTTTCAGATCGTCCACGAGCCAATCTTGGGCCCAGACGTTCGTGTCTTGTTGCTGTTGGTCATCACCACCGAGCCAAGTCTCGTACGGACACCCGAGAAGCCCGTGAACAAACACCACATCGACGTCGTAGTCGCCAGTCTTGGATATATTGCCGCCCTCCACAGAGCGAGAGAAGTGCAATGGATGCACGCCATCTTGATACTGAACATCGTCTCCAGATCGAACTTGGCCCTCAGGCGGGTCCAAAGTTGTACTCCGGAACGACTTGGTGGCACGCGCGTTCTGGTAACGCCGGTTCGAGCTTGCACGATGTGCGACTGATCGAAGCTTGCTGTCGTCTGAGCGACTCCACTCAGCGAGAACACGGGTCATCTCCTCGTCATGCAGCGCAAATGCCGTCAGCTGAGTGTCCATGTCAGTGCAAGTGAACAAATTCGCCAGCACACGTGCGGTTTCGCGTTGAACCAGCGTGTTTTCAGATTGCATGAGCGTCTTCAGCAGCGGAATACCACCGAGTCGAACGAACCGATGCTGGCATTCTTCACGGTCCAGCACGAACGCGAGTGCTCGCAGCGCGCGTGCGTGACCAGCCTCATACTGGTCGCGATGTGCTTCGAGTCCAACCATGGGTCGAGTGCGAGACTTGGCTTCACGAACGCTTGTAGATGCTCTCGCGATCTCAAGCGGAACGGTCTGCAGCGTTTCATCCAGGATCGCCACGAGCCACTCCTGGAGACTCTGGTCGCGGTGCTTCCCGTGCACTGTGAGCTGCTCCAGGCACAGTGCCGCTTCATGTTGTACCTCGCGGTTCTCGCTCTTGAGAAACGATGTGAGCAGCTCGATCCATCCATCCACGTACTGATGCTTCTGCGGGGCGATCATGTCTTCGAACTGCAGCAGCAGATAATCATCGTCCTCCGAGTCGTTCAGGAACGACAGTGAGTGGTGGTCGAGCGCAAATTCTTCAGTCGTCATCACCGTACCAGTGGGTGACGCGAGGCCATGCAGAGCTCGCAGCAGCTTGGCTGTCAGCCGGCAGTCACTATTGGTGACTAGCCGAGCACGGATCTCGTCCAGCGCACCCATGGAACGCAGCTGCGAGCGGATCTCTTCGTCTGCCTGGGCCACATTGGCCACAATCTCCAAGGCCGCACCGACAAGCGGGACGCTATCCGAGTTCATCCACTGGTGCAACGTCTTGATGCTTGATCCATGGCGTTTGAGTGCCTCAATCACGCGTGGCTCGTGGCTCAACTCACTGATAAGACGTGCTGCCTGTACCTGGATCGTGTTCGGTCGGTTCTGACACGAGTCCACGAGCACGCGCCAGAGCTGGTCACTCGCTACCAGCTTGCGTCGTGTCTTGCCCACACCGTCGTCGCCAAACAGCGTCTTGCGCCATTCATAACTGGCCGCGACGCTGGTGGGCGAGGCCGCCTTGCTGAGCGCCCAGAGCGCAAACTCCATATAATCATCCGGCAGCTCATCCGCCACGGCGAGCGACAGCAGCGACACCAGATTGGCCGGCCCGAAATGGCAGTCCTTGGTGCCATCCAGCACGACCAGACGATGCAGCGCCTGGCCCACGCGCGGGTCGTCGTCGTGCAATTGGGCCAGATTCAGTAGTGCGTGCTTGCCGTACCGCGTCGCGCGCTCTGCAATGGCGCTAGCGCACTGCGCGTTGGTCGCGAGCAGGCTGACCACGCGGTAGATCTCCTGCTCCACGTCGTCGCGGAGCGTGAGCCCTCCGACGCCCGAGATCAGATGCAGCAGCATGGTGAAGCTGGAGCTCTGGATGACCTGGTTGGCGTCCCACTGGGTCGTTGGCGAAAGGTCCTGCAACCAGCCGAAGAACCTGCGCTGTTGCTTGTCGGTACTATTCATCATCTCCACATCGCCTTGGTCGCTCTTCTTGGTCGGAGACATGACCGGTGCGGGAACCTGCAGTACAGCCTTCTCTGGCGGCGAGCTGGCGTAAAAAGCCTGTCTGGCAGCATACACAGTCGCACTGGAGATCCAGCACGCCATCTCGCGTGCCACGCTCTGCTCCAGCCCTAGCTCTTGCTTGGACATGGCCTTGAGCGGCCGGCGGCGGCGGGTCGTGCGGCAGTCCGTGTGTTCGGACGGCGAGACGCTGAGCGCTGGCGGCGGCAGTACCAGCGGCGTGGGCTCCTCGCCCGCGTACAGGTACCCAGCGCCGACACTGGCGCCTGCGGCCCCGAGCAGCAGCGTGAGCGGTCGCTTGGCCTGCATCGATGACTCCTGGTTACACGCCGATTGAAGAATGGCAGGGCAGGTGAAAGGTTACGGCACCGTTGGGCGACCGGGGAGTCATGATACCGCGTGTTGCCAAGATGATGCAATGGAGATGGATCTATAAAACCTACACCTGGAAAACGTTACTAGGAGTACCCGACTAAGTTAAGGGATTTGAATAATAATACAGGGGATCTGAGTTACGAAAGGACGAATTGGTAACTTGAAACGAGGTGCACACGGAGAAGATGGGGGCGTTGAAGATCTTATTTCAGCCAATCAGATGATAAAGAATAGTCGAGGGGGGAATCTGGCTGAGGTTGAGATTCGTCAGATACGGTACGCGGATGACGCGGCGTGGGTCTCTGGAGCCATTTCCACCAACAGCCGTCAAGTCTCTCACGTCGCAGAGGGTCATGACGCAGCGCGTCTGCACGAATGAGCCTATGGGGCGGGTTCCGAGAATAAGCCTGAAACGGCCCTTAGATTCCCAGGCTCCCTGGCTGCCGAATCCAAGAACGACAGATTCGGCCAACGGGTAGTCCAATAACGGACAAGAGGATCGCCTGGAGACACGCAGCAGTCAGTGCGCACGAGATGGTGCAGCCACTCATTGGTTGCTGAGCACTCTAAGGTGAATCGGGCTTCATGGACGATATCGCAGTATGCGTGACAGCGAACTGGTTTGGTTACAATCTTCTCCGGACAGCACCTGACGGCAATGGTCCGCGCCCAGTGGAAAACAATTCTTGCCTCATAGAACGGCGCAAGCATATATTACTGTACGGAAGCAGCAGCCTCCAACTTGCGCTCGTACTTGGCAATGGCCGACTGAATGTGCGCCAGCATTTTCTGCAGCATAGCCATGCTCTCTTGGAGAAACGCTAGTCCCTATACAAAGCGTGTGTGTTTGCGTCAGCTCCTCTCTACAAGGCCACCAGGCCTACTCAGATATCCACGCACCTCTTTCCGCTTGCTGGCCTTGACGACTTCAATGGAGTAGGCCTTAGTGGCCAATTGATGTAGCATTGCATATGAGTCACGAGTTCAAGTAACTGCAGAACTGCAGCAGAGAGGCGGACTCTTACCTTGTCCAAAAGTTCCCACTCGCTCCTGTGCGTCTCGTACTGGCGCACAAACTTGTCGTAATCGGCTTGGTCCACAATCGCAGAGCGAGGGATCTGCCTGGCGAGTCGCTTGCAGATCTCTTGAACAACTGGAGGAAGGAAAGACAGATCTGGAAGCGGGTTCGACCGCGGTCGAGGGCGTTTGGTCTCCGGAACTTCCGAGAGAGACTTACGAGGAATCGGCAATAGCAGTGGGGATGACGGAGCTTGTGAGAACGTGGCCGGATTTTCCGTTTTCTTTTCAGGTGCCACTTGGCCATCGGCTTGTGGCTTCTTTTCGTGTGTCACTGGAGTTGAATCGTCTGCGGGTTGAGCCACTGACTTGATTCTTGCGGGCGTTGACACTTCGACTTCCTTCTCAGAATCTGATGAGAACAGAACTGCTGAAGATGAGTTCGGTTGGTCAGCTTCAGTTGTAGCACGAGATTGTGAATCGAAATGATCGTCTCTTTGTGTCGGCGCTGCTGGGGGCGCCACTGCCGATGGCTGAAACACCGGTGGGCTCGCCTTCTCTGCCCCCTTTTCAATTCTCTCTCGCGTTTGTTGCGCTAGCTCAGTCGACAAGGCTGAGCGCAGAGTTCTGCCACAAGGTCCAACAACCGTCAGATGAATGAATACCGATATCAACAGCCAGAGCCAAACACGCACAGTTTGGGCAGCAGCTCAACCGAAATGGCGTTAGCCTTCATGGGCACAGTCTTTGCTGGGCCTCTCTTGGTGGTCTCAAGCACCGCAATGCGTCTCTTCTTCGTCTCTGGCGGCTGCTGCTCCAACAGCTTGGAGCTGCGCGCGCGGGAGTCCAGAACGGACTTGGCATGGCGGTCCTTCATGCGATCTTTCTCGGTGGCATCCAGCAGCCGCTGCACGATCAACTTCTGGTGGATCACACCAGTCTTGTAGATTGCATATCCGCCATCGCCACTCGACGGGGCGGAAGAAGCTGCGGACGCAGACTCGCGGCGGAACGTACACACGTGATTCACGCGCGGGTCCTCTCGGAACGACAGCAGTTCGTACTGCTCCATCACAGGCAATGCAGTGTCAGCGTCATCACCTTCTGCCTCCTCTGTCTGCTGCTGCAGAACACTGAGCACACTGGTCTTGTTCTTACTGGGCTGGCCGTTGGCAGCACTGGAGCTGCTGGCGTTCAGACGCAGGGACACCTGCGCCGGCGAATGGCGCAATTTGTGCAGCAGCTCTGGCGTTAGCCGCACGTGCGCAGCCCAGCGCAGCGGCTGGAATCCATCGCTGTCGTGCAGCGCGTACTGATAGAGAGAACGATAGTGAGCGAACCAATGGTGGCAGCAGGGATACCAGAAGAGCTCCTCACCGGCGTGTTGCTCTGCATTGTTGCCGTTTGCCACTAAACTGATCGATCATGGAAAATACCGAGCTCAAACGGTAATTAAACGGTATTGCTCTAATACCGGTACGGTGGTACGTAGAACCGGTATGTACTTTATGGTTACGGAACAGAAACCCTCAAGTTGGTCGTTATGCCCACAACGACCAACAACTGGATGGCGTGTGAGATGACGTTGCCGCCGTCATGGATCGTGTCCCTCTCGGATTCGAATAAAAAATCAGATTCTATAAGATATGAAAGGTATATGTCCGCTTGGAGTGGGAACAGTCGCTTCAGCATCGGTCTCGATTGCGCAGCCACCTGACAAGATCCCTCTTCTGCCTGTCATACAAGATGCATGGTCTAGACTGCGCAACAGAGCGAATGTGCTATTACATGCAGCTCCTGTTGAATGCCCCTGCATCCATGTGCGACAGCGCGCTGTTTCGGTGTTCTTCAATCTGAAAAACCTCATTTCCTCGCAAACTCTATCTTTACCGTCATTCCCGTGGTATTATTTTTAATTGTGTCTTTCACGGTACAACAGACCAGTCAATGCAATCTGACTTGCATTTCACATTCGGCAAAGGGACCGGAAGAGCTCTCGAAGGATCCTGTCGTCTCCCGTCTCCCCCATGCGGCGCTCTCTGCTGCTCCCTCTGCTGCTGCAGGCGCTGGCGTTGGCCCCTGCGGCTGTGAGCGCCATGACCAACGCCACGTCACTGCTGGCCAAGCCGCTGCCGTTCCCCGCGGTCTCGCATCCTTTCAAGCTCTCGCCAGAGCTCTTCGCGTCCACTGAGCCCGTCATGTTCACAGCGCGCGTGCACTCTGATACTACGGATACCGACAGTGTCGACAGTAAGATCAAGACCGAGCCGCTGTCCGAGATGCCGTTCCCCACGGGCGCCTGGTGGACGAACCTCGTGCTGGTCAAGGGCGAATCTTCCGTCGCACCACAGCCGTACGTCTACCGCATCATCAACGAAAAGATCCAAGTGAGCTTCCCGTTCCGCGTGGTGCTGCCGAACATGATCCAGAACGGATTCATGCCTCAATTGCATTTCAGCAGCGCGGCCCTGGGGACTTCCTCGACCTCTCAGTCGCTCTCGCACCAGGTCATGGCCTTCGACTCGTTTGGTACAACGGTGCGCTTCTCGCGCGGCAACAATGCCGAGTTCCTGCTCTATCTCGTGCGCGGCTCGCCCTACGTGACGCTGGAGTACTCGGACAGCCGTCCGCTGATCGAGCCGGCCGAGGGATTCACGATCTCGCGCTTCAAGAAGAACGAGAACATGCTGTTCATGAACGGCGACGAGGTGGACTTCGCCACGTTCACGGTGCTAATGAGCAACGGTCAGATCTGGTACTTGTATGCGTCCGATCTATCGCTGGAGCTAGAGCTGGTCGATGGCAAGATCACGTCCGAGACGACCTTCACGGGCGTTCTGCGTGCGGCGCTCTGCCTCGATGCGCTGAACCAGCCGCTGCTGCTTGAGAGTGCACCTGTCTATCCGACCGGTGGAGACGTCAAGTACACAGTGGACGCTGGTGCAGCCAAGGACGGCAGCGAGGACATCGCCAACGTCGAGATCCACTGGAAGACGCAGCAATTCCCCTCAAAGGGCAGCGACCCAAGCAAGCTGCTGATGCTCGCTCTGCCGCACCACGTCGATTCGCTGGCTTTGGATGCGAAGAATGCGACGCTGAACAACCTGGAGGACGGCCTGCAGTACACGTCCATCAAGGGCATGATGAAGGGCATCCATGGCAATGTGTGGCACCTGCAGGAACAGCTGCCGGCTGTCAACTGGTACTTCTCTGAGGACGGTCTTTTCAAGAACGATTCGTCCGATGCGCACGCCGACGCCCGCGCTGCCATGCGCCAACAGGCCACGGACGAGATCATTGAGCAGGTCCGCAAGGATGCGCACACGTTCCCGGATTACAGTCCCGATGTGTACAACTTTGGCAAGCAGGTCGGCCGCGAGGCGCGCGTTTTGCTCACGGCGGACCGATTTGGCCAGCAAGACATTGTGGAGCACTGCCTCTCCAAGCTCAAAGTGAAGCTGGGCGCCTGGCTGGAAGGAACGAACCCGGACAAGTTGGTGTACGACCAAACCTTTGGTGGCGTCGTGACGAGCGACGGCATCCGCCAGCAGGATGCCGACTACGGCAATGGATACTACAACGACCATCATGTAAGTGGCTCTGTTGGTTCAACTGGCTAGTGGGCGATTAGTTTGGGAACTCACATGTACATGTCTTACCTCACTGATAGTTCCACTACGGCTACATGCTCTACGCGCTGTCGGTCGTTCGCAAATTTGATCCACAGTTCATCGAGTCCCATGCTCTGGCATGCGCTATGCTGCTTGGAGATATTGGCTCGCCCGTGGACGGCCAGGAGATCTCGTTCTTCCACAACCTGCAAGCTCGCCAGCTTTTCCCGGTCGCGCGCCACAAGGACTGGTACATGGGCCACTCGTTCGCCAGCGGTCTGTTCCCCATGGAGGTCGGCAAGTCGCAGGAAAGCAGCAGCGAGTGCGTGAACGCCTACTACGCGCTGGCTCTGTTCTCGTCTCTGGATGAGGATGCCGCCGAGGCGAATTCCTATCACCAGTATGCGCGTCTGCTGCTGGCCACGGAGCTGCGATCGACGAAGAAGTACTGGCAGATGCGCCCCAACTCGGAGATCTACGAGCCGACTTTCGCCGCCAAAGGCATGGTCGGTGTGTTGGGCGACATGTCGGTCGTGTACAACACCTGGTTTGGTGACCAGGCCGTGTACATCCACGGCATCAACATGATCCCTTTCACGCCTATGACGGAGCAGCTGCTGGAAGAATCGTACGTGGCCAGCGAGTACAAGGTGCTTGGCCCGGACTACCCGAACCTGGATCCGCACGATATCTGGAAGTCGGTCATCGTCTTGGACCACGCCGTTCTGGATGCCGCGGCAGCCTGGGAGGAACTTCGAGGCTTCGTGCGCGCGTTCGACACTTGGAACTCAGGGTCCAACTCCATGTACTGGATCGCCACGCGTCCTTCCTGGTACGCGCCTCTCGACAGTGACAAGCTCTCGGCTCAGGATGACACGGACGAACTCTGCTTTGGCTTCAGTGCATGCGCCACCGCCGGTGCCAACGGCACTGCCTTGGGTTGTTGCTCGACGCTTCCCGGTTGCTGCCCGAGTTCGCTGGGCTGCTGCCCTCCGCGGGATCTCAGCTCGCTGCCGCCAGGCGCCTGCTTTGGTGAACAAAAGTGCGCTGCACTGGGCGTGGCTTGCTGCAACGGCTTCGACGGCTGCTGCCAACCAGACCCCATCACCGGCGAAGTGCTTGGATGCTGCAAGGACCAAACGGTGCGCAAGCCCAACGTGACGGCCAGCGCAGCTCCAAAGACGTACGAGGACCCGAGTCAATGCTACCATGAGCCTGGTTGCTTTGCTGCCGGATTGGACTGCTGCTCGGCGCCTGGTGGCTGCTGTGCCAACTCTGGTGCCAAACTCGGCTGCTGCTCAACTGGAAAGGTCGAAGTGGCTGTCGATCCGTCGGTGGCCGCTACTTGCGACGACCAGCCGCTGTGTTTGGCCGCCGGTCTTGATTGCTGCGCCACATCCGAGGGCTGCTGCAACCCCGATGCAAAGACCGGTGGGACGCTGGACTGTTGCCAAGCTCGAGTGACGGAGGTGCCGAGCGTGGCCAATGCCTCGCAACTGTGCTTGGGCGAACCGCAATGCGCGCTCGCAGGGCTGGACTGCTGCTCGTCAGCGATCGGGTGCTGCCAGCCTGACCCAACCACCGGTGCCAAGCTGCTCTGTTGCCAGACGTCGGCATCCGATGGAGGTGCCAAGGACGACAAGAGCGCTCAGACAGCCACGACCAGAAGTGGGAATGACTCCACGACGTCCAGCAGCTCCTGGAGCAGCACTAGCATCATTATCACGGTGGCGCTGGCCATTTTCCTGGTGGTATGCATCGGCGTGGGCGTGCAAATGAACTACCGCCGCCGCAACTACGCGCCCATCAACGCGCCCGTCAACGAGGGCGATGGCCGTGCCTGGTTCTGCGCCGGCATCATGGTGGTCGTTGTGGTCTTCTTCATCTTCCTTCTCTGCCTGGCCTAGACGCCCTTCCACTTTAGCTTTCATTCCCCTCCCATTTTGCTTGATGGACGCAGCCTTTAATCTCTCGTACGCAGGCAGTTCCTGGCGCGTCCGTTAGAACTCGGTCATTTGAATTTAAAATGCCAATCGATTCTTTTATAAACAGTTCGCTTACATTCACTCATCGCGCTCTCTTTTCTCTCTCTTGTCATCGCTTGCTTCCACTCCTAACGCACTCACACCACAACGGACGATCTTCTTCCTTTCATTGCTGCAGCGTCACACGGGACTTGAAGGCATCGTATCGGCACTGACCGTAAGCCAGAAAGTCAAAGTCGATCTCGGACTGGCATGCCTGGATGAAGCCCCAGAGCGCCCAGAAGAGGTGCGACGCCAGCGAGTACGTGTTGGCCTCCAGACGCAGCTGTTCGATCTCAGCGTCCGAGGCGCTCTCGCCCAAGTAGGCGCGGCAAAAGGCGCGCTGCTGCTCCAGCGTCGGGTACTTGTGGAAGTCGCCCAAGTGCGGCTGGATGGTCTTGTGGTAGTCGTACGCCCACTCGCAAAAGTGGTTGCCCAGATCGTACCCGCGCGGGTTGTAGGAAGTGTACTCAAAGTCAATGAGCACGACGCCGGCGTCAGTGCTCATGATGTTGCCGTACTGCAGATCGTTGTGACTCAGCACCAGTGGCGACGGCACCTGCGACAGGATCGATTCCATCTCGGCCACGTCCTTCGCAAACGCGTCAAAGCAGAGGCCCGAGAACATGGGGCCAACGCATTTCGAACGGGCGACCTCCAGCAGACGGTGGACCTCCGTGATGTGCTGCGGCGCGCGGTCGATCTTGATGTCGATCTCGTGGAACTGGCGCATCTTTTGCGCAATGGCGGCCGACATGGTCGGGTTGCGCATGTCCTTTGAGGTTAGCGTGGTGCCGTAGATGAGCTTCTCCACGCGACCGTTCTCAAATTCGCCAAGCAGAGCAACGCCAATGTCCTTGGCGGACAGCATCTGGAACATGTGGGTCTCTTCCGTGCGCGAGAAGAACGAATCAGTGCCTTCGCCGTATACACGCACGAGCACGTCTTGGTTCTCGCCCTCGGGCTTGGAGACCTTGAAGATGAGGTTGGTCATGGCGCCGCCGAACTGGTCCACGTTCACGTCGTTCACGACCACGCCGGCCCAGCCGGGCGTGCACTCGCTGACGGCGGCAACGATGGCGCCGTGCAGCTTGAGCTTCTCCTTCTCGAGCGCGCCCACAGCCTGCAGGAAGGGCTTGACGCGCACGTTGGTGTTGGACTTTTGCGTCATCGTGGGGACTTGGGTGCAATCTTGGGCGGCTTCGGAGCAGTGCGGGGTCCGCGGCAAATGGGAGAATGACCACCAAGGGGACCGACCCAAAAATACGGCAACGGGCGCGCGCGGTTGCGGTTACAAATCGCCACACGATTCCGCGCATTCCGAATATGTTTCAATTTGAGACATTTCGCGCAAAACGAGAATTCCCGGCAGAGTGGTTTGAACTGAACCAGAGATCGTGGACCACCACCGGACGATTTGATTCACTCGGGGACTCTCGACTAGTTTTACAGTTTGAGATGGCGCCATGTTACCACCCCAAGAGTGATGACGAACTGAGTCGGCTAATGCGTATAGTAGATGGCACGTTCCTCCCCTCTCGCTCCTTCATGCAGTGGTAGGCACGCATTGTAGGAGTTTGTTGCTTGGCGGTGGCTGAGATAGGTGCCTGGCTTGTCTGTTCAGCTTACGCGCATGTGCAGATGGGAGGCCAGATGGCCGCCCATTTGATAGATGACACTGTCCGAATGCGATACTGGAGACCATGGCTCCTGTACATCTTGGCATTTCAAAATGGGACACGCACTCACCCACAAAAAAGAACAAGTCCGGCTATCTTGCTTCAGCCTCAAGCCAAAGTTAATATCCTGGCAAACCGATTGTTCTCGACGGGAGTGGGCGATGCACCCATCTGCTTTGCCTTGTGCTACAGTACTGCACCGTACACCGCCACCACCATCAATGGTGAAGAAGCTGATCCTTCGCAACGACACGTGTCCAAAAGTCCGCAGCCTTGGTCTTTATGCATGCAGAGATCCAAGGCTTTCGTGGCTTTCGTATGAGTTGTCGATCAATGTAGCTCCCTTTAGATTTGGCCTGCCGTTGGGTTGTGTCTTGAATGGAGGGTTTCTCTTCATGTGCGTGCAGGAGATGGCGTGTCCAGAAACAGCTGGTGAGCCGGCCTTTCTTGCGTCCCCGTCTCCCTTGGACACGCCCATCCGGTTGTTACAAATATGTTTTCACAGGTACATACAGAATGAAAGATCTTTCCGAACGCGTTTCACAGTTTATCTACGGAACGTGATTCATAAAGGATTAAACAGGGATATTAGTTCGCACAGGTTTTTCTCGAATGGGGGGCTTCTAAAGGGGGCGAGATCATTCCTGCGTGGGCTTCTTGTGCAGTGGCTTGAAGGCCCCCGTCTGATTCACATAGCTGTAGAGGTACTCGGACCCAGAGAGGAACGTGGTGGTGCCCACGACGCCGCTGCAATCACAAGCAGCAGAGCCACGTCAGTTCAATTGGGTTACAGCCATTTCCAGCGCCAGAGCCATACGTACCAGCAGAGATCGACAAGCGCGTCGCCCGGCAGCTGCCAGGCCGCATTGGTGAGCGTGAGTCCGAAGAGCGAGAACTGCAGCAGCGTGTTGACCTTGCTCAGCATCGAAGGCTCGACCTGGAAGGCACCGCTGTCCTTGGTGTCGAAGAACGCGGTCGTGGCGTCCTTGGTCTTGAACCGGTGATAGAGCGTGCCTGAGATCAGCAGCGTGTCACGGCCGAAGATGAGCGCCATGAGCGGCCACGGCAGCAGCCCTGCGTACAGCATGCTCAGCGACAGCGTGCCGATCATGAGCTTGTCCGCGAAGGGGTCCAGGAAGGAGCCGATAATGGACTGCGGTGAGGCGTTGGAGTTAGTGTATTCCCAAGCGCATAAACACGTGGATAGAACGAGAAGCGGCATTACCTCCTGCTTGTACGTGCGCGCAATGTAGCCATCGAGCCAATCTGAGAACCCTGCCACCGCCAGCACTAATGCCACAGAGATGCTGAGTTTGTAGAGCGACTTGCCCCAATACTAGAGCTCTGTGTGCTGTACCTCCGATGGCTGACGTGTAGCTGCCGTCCACGATGAGATATGCCAGGTACGGGGTCGACAGGATGCGCGCAAACGTGATCACATTCGGCACATTCACGACCTGATGACGGCTCTGAGAACGCACACACACAGATGATGATGATCAATCGTTCCACTTCGGCTCCGCTCCATCAGACAGCGGCGGCACCTACCGCCTCCAGCACAGCCGCCAGCTCTTCCTTCACGAGCTTGAGCTTCTCGATGTTCTTGAGTCGGGTCTGCTCCTTCTCCTGCTCCTCGTCCTGCTTTGCCGGCGGCCCGCTGCCCGCGGAGGTCGATCGCATGCGGCGCTGGACTACTCTGCTCTGGGACCAGTCGTCGCCTCTAAAGGACACAGAGCGCGGCAGCAGCAGCGAGATGCCTCGTGTGACCACCTGCTGCTGCTGCTGGCGCATGTGCAGCCACAGCGCACCAACGCGCGCCGACCGCAGCATCTGGACCTGCCGTGAATGACGTTCGACTGTCGCTGTCCATGGCCCACAGTCAATAGATCGCACTTTAGCGGAAATATACTGTGCCCTGGTCAACATGGCAACGGCTGCATCATCATTCCAGTGCAACCCATGACGTCGGTCAGTCTGCTGCATTTAGCATCGCTCTGTGCATAGGAATAGGACAGTGACTCTCTCTCTGTTATTATCGCTCTTTCATGTCTCCTTCTCGTGATCGTACTACGGCCGTCTCGCTGTCTGTACGTCGCTTGCCAGCCCAGAGCAGACCAGAACGCTGAATGGAGGGAGATTCGTTCCTTCGTCCGTGAATCGTAGACGCTGCGTCATCTATTTGGAGTCCTTGGCCGCCTTGCCCTTGTACACCTGCTTGCCGTGGTCCCACGGCACGTAGTTGTGCTTCCACATGTGCTTGATTTGGCGCTTCATGGTCAGCGTGAAGAGCGCGATGAAGTAGATGAGCAGGATGGGCCAGAACACCGGCACGTCGAACACGCTGCTGAGCGTCATCATCAGTGAGATGAACGTGGCCTTGGCGGTCGAGTACCAGAACTGGAACTCGGGCACGCGGCGCGTGAACGGTCGGAACTCCTCGCTCTGCTTGTGCGGGAGCAGCGGGCCATCCGATTCGGCATCAATCTACAAACACCCAAGCGCACACGTTAGATCGTCCAGGAGCAGCAACATCAGCAGATAGAGGCTGATACAGAGAGGCCAACGCACCTGAGGCGAGAGGAACCCGATGAACAGGTTGAGCAGGTAGATACCCAGGCCGTACGTGACGATGTGGAACGCGTTCAGGTAGAACACGCGCACGAGGTACAGCGTCAGCAGGAACAGCGCAAAGGCCCAACGTCCGTACACGTGGATGGTGGATTTATCCAGCAGATGCTGCCATTTTCTATTCAGGGGGAAGACAGAGCGTCAGTCGATCATCCTATAGCTCTTGGACTAGAGCGCGTTCGAGGGGTCAAACGCCGCACACCGACACAACAAACCAGCGCCATTGCGATGCGCCACGTACCGCTTGATCGAGGCGTTCACTCTGGCCACAAAGGGCGGCTCCGTGAGTCCGCGTGAGTCGCCGTGCATGTCCGTCCCTCTCTGTCTCCCTCGCGGTCGGAAATCTGGCCGCATCCACGCGGCTTGCTTCCACGTCCGGCGGTATCATACCGGTATTTGTACCGTGAGTTAAGTGCGCAGTGGCCAGCGTAACTTGCTATGGAGCGTTAAGTTCGGGCGCTTCGTAACGCAACAGGAATCTGAACGGATCCGCTCACTCTCCATTGACGCGCGTTCGTGACATGGCGACTGTGGCGACGGGGGCGACAGCCTCGCTGCTGGAGCGGCCGGCCGAACTGCAAGTGTATCTGGCCAAGCTCGTGGCCATCGGCGTGCTCAGCTACGTGGCCGTGGTGCTGCTCATACCGATCCTGTCCAAGTTCCTCCCGGCCAAGCTCTCGGGCAAGGACCTGTGCAAGAAGGGCACGCCCGCCGGCGACATCCCCATGTACGCTGCGCGTTTCTCCTGCTCGTGCGCGCATATGTGAACGTGTGCTGACTTGACCTAATGCTGCTGGACAGCCCTGAAGCGCTCGGCATCGTGTCTGGACTCGTGTACGTGGCGGCGCTGGTCGTGACTGTGCTCACGGTGGTCGAAGACCCAGAGATCAAGGTGACTACCAACCAATGCTACTGAGCAATGGACGGCCTCGAGTGTGTGTGACGCTAACCATGGCCATGCACCTCTCTCTGTAGCGCATGATGCTCTGGGGCATTGCGTCCATCCTGTCCATGATCATCTTGGGCTTCTGCGACGATCTCACGGACTTGCGCTGGCGCCACAAGCTGCTGTTCCCACCGCTGGCGTCGCTGCCGCTGCCGCTTAACTACCCTGGCCTCACGGCCGTCGTGCTGCCCAAACCGGTGCGTTTCCTGCTGGCCAAGGACACGCCGCTTTACGACCTCGTGAACCCGTTCCTGCCGCTCAGCGACGGCGGCGAGATCCTGGAGCTCGGACTGGTGTACTACCTGTACATGGGCATGATGGCGGTCTTCTGCACCAACGCTATCAACATCTACGCTGGCGTGAACGGCCTTGAAGCGGGTCAGTCCTTCGTCATCGGCGGCGCCGTGATCGTGCAGAACGTGGTGCAGATCCTGCGCGGCCACGACAACGAGCACTTCCACTACCTCTCGCTCATGTTCATGCTGCCGTACCTCGCGACCACACTCGGCCTGCTCAAGCACAACTGGTATCCGTCACGCGTGTTTGTGGGCGATACGTTCTGTTACTACGCCGGCATGACGTTCGCTGTGGCTGGCATCCTGGGCCACTTCAGCAAGACGCTGCTGCTGTTCTTCCTGCCGCAGGTGCTCAACTTCCTCTATTCGGTGCCGCAGCTCTTCAAGATCGTGCCCTGCCCTCGCCACCGTTTGCCCAAGTTCAACGCCAAGACCGGGCTACTGGAGCCCTCGACCATCTCGCCGACCTCCAAGCGCTCCAACTACACGATCATCAACCTGTTCCTCGTGGTGTTCGGGCCGATGCGCGAAAAAAACCTGGTGCTGTCGCTGCTGGCGTTCCAGGTGTTCTGCTGCGCATTGGCGTTCTACGTCCGCTACGGCCTCAGCAGCTACTTCTACGACTTTGTTCACTAAGAGATAAACGAGATTGCTGCAAAGTGCTCCCTCATTGCATTGCGCTACCAACAATTGTCTACTACAAACCAGCCTTCGTGCCTCAATACTTCACCTCGGACAGCGGAACGAGCTCTTCGTTCGTCTTGATCTTCAAAATGGATTTCCGAGGCACCGTGGTCTTGTTGGGCGGCGGCAGCTTCGGGGTCTCTGCGGGCTCGTTTTCCGGAATGCCCAGCGAGTCATCCTCCTCAATCTGCTGCGAGTTCTTGTCCGTGATCCGGCTGCGCGCCGTGGCCAGCAGATCTACAATGGGCACGTGCTCTCGGAACAGAAGAATACGAGGCTTGCCAAACTTGAGCCGCCCGACTGAGAACTCGTCGACCCCGTTTTTCCAGACGTTGTGCACACCTGTCTTCTGGCTGGCCGCTTCCCGTTGCTCCTGGATCTTGCGGCCTTCATCGTGGTCGCGATTGATCCTCTCCGCCAGCGTATCGAGCAGGATCGTCTGTCGAACAGGACGCCGCGCGTCTTCGGACCCGAGCGAGTTGAACCGCGGCAGGATGATCTCCACCTCTTCTTCGTTCGGCTTCTCCGTCACCTGCGGAGGCTTTTGCTTCATCAGATTGCGCATGCGCAGTGTCGCAGCCTCGTTCACAGTCATAGTTTTCTTGGCGCTCGGCGGGGCCACGTAGATCGCCTCCTGCACGCCTGCAATGCGGATCTCACTGCCCTTTGCCTGGATCTGGTTGCGTACGGTGGGCACAGCCGGCCGCAGGCTGAGCGTCTTCTTCCACTTGTTGATGACCCAGTCGGCCAGATCGCCCAGCACTTGGTCGACGTGGTCCATCTTGGAGGTCACGATCACGATGCCGCGCAGCGTCTTCCCGATCCCGCTGTTGGTCACGGCGTCTGGCGTCACGCCTGGAAGAGCGGCCAGCACCTTGAGTACCAACAACACGCCCTTGTGCGTGGAGGAATTGCGCATCCAGAGCACCAGCACCTTTTGGAGCGCCACCAGCCCGTCGGCTTCCACAAACATCTTGAGAGCGCGCTTGGGCTGTTGCAACAACAAAGGAGGAGCTCGTTAGCTGCTTGTCCACCCAACAGCAAGACAGCAGCAGCAGTACACAATCGTTCGTTACCTTGATGTCTTCATTGCTCAGCACCGTCGTCTGCTTCTCGGTGCGCAGCGGCTTGATGCCATTCTGCGAGAGAACAGAGTAGAGCACGCGCCGCACGATCGACAGCGCTTCGGACGTAGTGAGAGGCGGATCTTCGTCCACGTCAACGATCTCTGCTTCGCTGCGGTGTTTGCGCTTTTTGGCGCTCGGCTCTCCGTCCGCACCGGCCTCTGCCCTGCGCTTGGTGGCCTCGACGCGGCGCTTGGTCTCCTCGACGCTCAAGTCCTCGAACGAGCCGCTGTTGTACGTGATGCGGTAGGTCTTGGGCTGCGGGAAGTAAGAGGACACGAGCCCCATGAGCACGCTCTCCTTGCCACCGTAGCTGGTCGCGGTCTTGGCGATCGAGGCGCCCAGTAGTTGCTGCGGATCTTCGGCCGCCGATGCAGCTGACTCTCCTGCGGCGCTGGCCTTGGTCTCCTCTGCATCCATGCGGAACACCTGTATGATGAACTTCTCCACGTCGGTGTCAGCCACGACGTCGCGGAAGCCGTCGTTGAAGATCAGCGTGTACTGGGCCGTGGTGGAGTCGTACTGCTCGATGCGGCCCGTGCGGCCCTCCACAGGGTTGGCCACGCGCGTGCCCAGCGGGAACCGCTGCTCCGTGCGCATGCGCACCTAAACGTCCAAGAGCCAGAGTCGTGAAATCCCCCGAGACAGAGAGAGAAAGAGAGAGCCATGACCATCATTACCATTTGGGCTCCTCCAGTTGGCAACACACTCGGCAATTGCGACCGGAGGCCGTGACTGGTACACAATACCTCAGATTAGGTGTACCACATTAAAGTTGTACCGACCCTGAGATCTTTTTGATGGGCAAATGGGGAGCCAGGACATCCGAAAGAACGGCTTAGCTGCATTCAGAAACGGCGGATTGTGCCTTCAGCGCTGCTGGAGATGACACAATGAGCTGGCGAAATGTCCTGGCCCTGCTTCTGCTGCTACGAAGATGGTGTAAAGACCACGCAGCCATGCAACGGAGCTATGCCGTTGTTGCATAGCTCCAGCGCCACGCAGCTCGAATGCGGAGGTGTCTACTGAGACACTACAGGCTCTCAGTCTCGTATCCAGTGAACAGTGTGGGCCTGGGTTCTTTTGCATCAATGGTGTGCGCTCAAAAGTCCCGGCAGGCTCGTTCGGCAACCGAACAAGGCTCACATCTTCAAGCTGCAGCGAATTGTACAGAGCTGGCTTCCTCGGACGAAGCACCTTCTATTGCCCCAAGGGATTGGCTCTT